>OY755243.1:21669253-21784253 GCA_963576725.1 Azorinus chamasolen
CTTTTGTTCATATGTTAGTATAAAAATTCAACTAATTGATATTCATGATATCATTATTTCTTACATGAATATTCAAAGAGTAAAGGGTTAAAGCATCTCTCAAGTCTAGAGCTCTTTGTATGAACTATGGTACTTAGGCAGCCAGACTGAGCTGACTGAGTCACGGAATGAATATAGTTTTCTGTACATGCATATACAAATGTATTGGAAAATTAACTGAATAGTTAAGTGACATTGATGTACAGTAGCTACTCATGCATGAAAGCATATCTTATTCATAACTTTATGTCAGAGCCTTTAGTAATGTTGTATTAATACTCGACTGGTATTAGATTTAGAGCTGGATACTGGAATGGGAGTGGCAAGCATAAAACTTTCATTTTCTCTTTGAGATATACTGATAATACTAAATAGTAGTTTAAGAGGTATGCATTTAAACATTTTCAAGAATAGCTGCTTTATTTCTCGACTGAACTCCATGTTGTGGCAACTTTTTAGAATGGTCTCGAAGGAAATAATGACTTTTATAGTGTATAGTGGCATCTGAAAAGACAAAGTATTTGCCCCTAAAAAACTGTAGAATCAGGTCTATATTATAATTTATTCCATAAGCAAACAGAACAAAGGCTCCTACAGGAGACCTGGGTCCATGCTTATAAAACGTTTAGTTGAGTCTGAGTTCGTTCTCAAGTTTTTGATTGGTCAGATTTGAGCCTTTGGCTCAAATCTGACCAATCAAAAGCTTGAGAACTCTGACCAATCAAAAGCTTGAGAACGAAACTCAGACTCAACTAAAAGCTTTATAAGCATGGACCCAGACGTCTAGCTCTACTCTTTCTGCAAAAGCCTAAAAATGCATACAGGGCACTGAGGGCAGTCTGATCTTGGTCTTCTCTGTTTGCAATGGCACCAAAACATGTCTGTATGAGGGAAGGGTTAAGGCTTAGATAATTACATGTTTATGAGTTGTCTTTCAATGCCTACATGCTCTGCTGTTTTCTTTGTAGCAATCGTCACCCTGAAAGACCCAACCCTGGTTGGAGATGCAATAGCCAAGTTAAACAACACAAAGCTGGAGGATCTGACAGTCAATGTGGGAGTGTACAGGAGTGACAAGATGCTGTGTGTTGCCCATCTCCCGCCAGCATGACAGAATACCAGTACAGAGAACTTGTCATGGAACACGGCAGCATTGAGAAATGCTTTTTGATGCGATCTGAAGAAACAGGTAATCAGAGGCATAGATAAAATGCATAAATGAACCCTTTACTGCATATTCACATAAAAATAATGACATCATGAATATCAGTTAGATTCATTGTTATAATAGCACATGGAAACAGAATTTGAGAAAGTTTTGGCCATGGCAGAAACTTTAGAATAATATCTGTGTTATATCATAAGCAAACAGAGCAGACCTTGATCAGGCGGCTTCTACGGCAGCTGTCTGATCTGGGTCTGCTCTGTTTGCAAAGGCGTAGAAAGGCGTATCTATGGAGTAAAGTGTTAAAGATTGCATGAATAACTCCTTTATAACTCAACCAAACACTGTGTCGTGATCACTCTTTAGGATTGTCTGTTCAAGATGATCCTACAGAGTAGTCACAGCGTAGGGTTTGGTGGAGAATTGATGATGATTTTAGTACAGTGACCACTCAGTAGATGTATAATTCGTGTGTTTTAAGAAAGTGGTAGCTTAATGCAGGACAAAAGTTATGCAGAAAGCTCTCAAAGATTTTTGCCACTGCAGAAACTGTAGATCATATCTATATTATATCATAAGCAAACAGCACATACTGATCAGAAGCCGTCTGATCCGGGTCTACTCTGTTTGCAATTTCATAGAAAGGCATATTTATGGAGTAAAAGGTTAATCCTGCTCACAACGGTCTGTGATGTTGCAGGCATTGTTTGGTTAAATGATATTCGAAACAGATTGCCAGTTCGTTGTCTGAAAGATCTTTGTTCGAGTTTTCAGTCCCTTATGAAAGTACATAATAATCATAGCTACCATGGAATTCTGATCTCCTGCAATTTATGTTATTATATGAAAAATAAATACAAGAATTATTGTGTTTGTGGCTTCCCTGCATGGGTTACTAAGGCAATAGTGAGGTTGGTGTGGAGGATAATCGTTAGCCCATAATTTACAGTTTTAGTTAATGTATGTGACATGCTCCTATTCAGTGGCTTGGTATGATTCCAAAAATAATTTCAATGAACATATTAAAACCCCTTTAATGTATTCTCCTGAAAAGGTGTTATTTTTGGTTGTAGAGACAGATAGCCTAATGCAGGATGGCAGTTATTCAGAAAGCTCCTATAGGAGCTTTCTGCATTAATTTAATCCTGCATTAAACAGTCACCTTCTTTTAAAGACATCCATGTTTGTTCCTTAGGTGGTTACTTTAGAAGTGTGCTTCTGTATGTCTTAATGATGAAGTAATTCATTCCACGATGTCTCATATTGTTACAGGAGAAAGCAAAGGCTATGGTTTTGTGGAGTACAATGAGCCCATTGAAAAGGTGGGTCAGATCAAGTGTAACTTGGATTGGAAGGAGGTGAATGGTGAGGTTCTTCACTGCGATGCTATTACAGACAGCTCCCAGTCAGGCATGACATTCCAGGATCTCCATTCCAAGTGTCTCATCATAAACAATCTGCCACCAGATTACAAAGACTCCATAGCCCTACGAGAAGTGTTCAGCTCCCTCGTCAAGCCAGTCTACTGTCAGGTTTGTCTCATCATTCTTTTGTGTACCAGCCTCACAGAGAAAACTGTTCCTTTTTTATGCCCCCATTGACGATAGTCAGGGGGCATATTGTTTTTGTCCTGTCTGTTTTGTCTGTCTGTTTGTCTGTTTGTCAGCAACTTTAACATTGGTCATAACTTTTGAGCCAGTACAGACAGAGAATTGATATTTGGCATGCATATGTATCTCATAAAGCCGCACATTTTGAGGGGTGACATGTCAAGGTCAAGGTCATCCTTCAAGGCCAGAGGTCAAATATATGGGTCAAATCACTGACTTTAACATTGGCCATAACTTTTGGACCAGTAGAGATAGAGACTTGATATTTGGCATGCTTGTGTATCTCATGAGGCTGTACATTTTGAGGGGTGACATGTCAAGGTCAAGGTCATCCTTCAGGGTCAAAGGTCAAATTGTCTGTTTCTTTGTCTGTAACTTTAACGCAACCTTAACATTGGTCTTAACTTTTGAGCCAGTACAGATAGAGACTTGATATTTGGCATGCATATGTATCTTTAAAGCCGCACATTTTGAGGGGTGACATGTCAAGGTCAAGGTCATCCTTCAAGGTCAGAGGTCAAATATATGAGGGGGCATAGTGTTTCACAAACACATCTTGTTTTTATTTATTTTTTCATTTAATTACATATCACATCCCTATAACCACTAAGGTTTTCTTATGTCTTTATAAAAGTCATAGGTTGAGTATGAACATCTAGCTTGATAAAAGTCATGATATCTGTTGAATCTGTATGACTTTGTGATAACCTTACAAAGAGTTTGAATCCAGATGAGAAGCTAAATTAACCCTTCGCTTGTTGAATTTTAAAATACATTTATCCTTCTTTACCCATGCCCTGTTGTATAATTACATATATCTTCACTGTGTACACGTATTTCGCTGTGCAATCACTGCTGTGGAGTGCACTGGTTGCACAATTAACTTGTAAATAGTGCAGACCCTGATGAGACAGCTCCTGCAGGAGCTGTCTCATCTGGGTCTTCACTATTTACAGGTATGTATATTGACGCGAATAGCAAGCGAAGGGTTAACTTAGCATCTTATCAGGACCCAAAATGAAGACACTGTCACTTAGAGTGTGTATTTAAACCTTCATTAATATTCATGTAGGAAATAATGACAGTATGAATATTAATTAGGCGATTATTTATTACGTTGTTAACTCAGGAATTTGGGCTTTGACAGAATCTCCAGAATTATATCATTATACTTCCATATTAAGCAAACAAGGCAGATTCTGACCTACGGGAGATATCTGGTCTGTATCTATGTTATTTGCAAAGATACCAAAATGGTAAAGGGTCTCTGCATAAATGCACTTTTATATGCCTTTGCAAACAGAGAAGATCCAGATCAGACAGCTCCAGTAGGAGCTGTCTGATCAGGGTCTGCTCTGTTTGCTTATGAAATATAGATCTGATTACACAGTTTATGCCATGGCGAAAAAGGTGTGCATTATAGAAATTCAGGAAATTAATATTCATCATGTCATCATTTCTTTCATAAATATTCATGGAGTAAAGAGTTAAGACTGACCTGTCTTTTTCAGATTGTAACAAAGGAGGGAGAGTCACTTGGTTTTGGTATCATTGAGTATGACACAGGAGAAGATGCAGAGAAGGCATTCAAGAAATTCCAGAACTTCAGAATCGAGGAAGTGGTCATCAATCTGTCCTTCTGCATTCCAGGAAAGTCAGCTGTGCACATGTTCAACAGAATCATGTTTAAATATGTAAGTTCATCTGCTGGAAGGGATGTGAGCCAGGCTTTTTTTCAAGTGATCTTATAGCCATTACAAGGCTATGCTCCTAATGGCAAAAATGGGGGAGGGGTCCCCAATTTTGATAGAAAAATTCAAAAATTCGAGGTAAAAGTGTTTAGCCAGAAAATTAAGTCGTTGTCATCATCGTCGTCCGAAACCTTAACATTGACCATAACTTCTTCCATTTTTCATTTACAACCTTCATTTTTGGTATGCATGTTCATCTTGACAATGCCGACAGACAAGCGTTCGCACCCGTTTGCGGTGCTCTTGTTATAAATACTCCTCTATCCTGCAGCTTTGTATTTTTGTTTTTCAGGGTGATAAAGTCCATATAAATAGAGCAAGTCTCCTTCCAGATCCTGTTTATCCAAACCCAGCCTTCCTGAAACACGTCATCTTCAAGACACATGTTGCAAAACATCCACGTTGTAAGTTCACAAAAGTTGAACGAGAATTGCAAAATTATCTTTTATAATTATTATCTTTTGAAAAATGATTATTAAGTGATGAAACATTGTGTATTTATGTCGAAGAAAGCTGAAGAAATTTCATATCTCTCTTGCTCAGTGCATTCTGATGATTATGTAAAGAAAATTTAAGAAATAATAATATGTACAGTAAAACCTCTCTATAATGACCATTAAATTGTGTTAATTAGTTGGTATTTAGGGCAGGTGGCTGCTTAAAGCAAGGTGAAAGTAAAACAGAATGCTCCTAAAGGAGCCTGCCTTTAACACAAAATACTTGATGAAATTTAGTGGCCGTTATAGAGAGATTTTACTGTACATAGAAATTGCCATGGCACTACCTGTAGTATAATACCCATTATTATTCCGTAAGCAAACGGAGCAGACCATGTAGGAGCTGTCTAATCTTGATCTTCTTTTTGCATATGTGTCAGAGGTGTCTCTATCAAGTAAAGGGTTATAGACCCAGCTCATCCAGCATTCTTTACCTAAGGTCAGAGGTCCAGATAGGACGCACACATTTTCAAGAATAGCTCCTTTATTTCTCCACCAAGCCCTATACTCATTACTGTGACCAATCTTTAGAATCGTCTTGAAGAGACGATTCTAAAGAGTGGTCACAGTATAGGGTTTGGTGGAGAAATGACAATTTTAGTATTTGGGTATGCACCTTTATCTGTAGCTATGCTAAGGTCCTAAGAACATGAAGTAATATTTGTTTTGAGCATATTCTTTTAGCTTCTATTTCTGAAGAAAAAAAAAATCATAATTTCAAACAGTGTTATATATTGTGGATCAGATTTTACTTAATCCTTTCCCTGTTTAATAGTCATGCAAGGAATAACAACATCATGAATATTTATAAGATGAAATTTTATGATGGTATTTGTACACAGAGTGTTTTGGCTATAAAGACAGAAACTGTAGAATCAGATCTACAATAATCCATGAGCAAACAGAGCAGACCCTGATCATACGGCACCTACTCTGCTTGCTTATCGAATAATATAGATCTGATTCTATAGGTTCTACTTTCGCAAAAAGATCACATATTATTATGTCATTTTAAAACATTAATCCAATTAATATACATGATGTCATCATTTCTGACATGAATAGTCATGGAGTAAAGGGTTAAAGGTTAATGTTTTCTCTTTTCCAGTGCTGGTCCATTTTACAGACAGCTTGTTGCATTTGCAAGAGGGCTATGTGAGACAACTTGAAGACAAGACTAATGCTAAACCAGGTTAGATACTTACACTGTAACTTATACAGTAAAACCCCTCTGATGCGACCACTTAATGAACAAACATGGCTGTCTTCATAAGCAGGTGGTTGCTTAATGCAGGAAGAAAGTTCTGCAGAAAGCTCCTATAGGTGCTTTCTGCATAACTTTTGTCCTGCATTTAGCTACCACCTGCCTTTGCCACTATGAATTATGCCCCTTTTCGGTGGTCGCATTAGAGGGGTTTTACTGTAATGTTTTAGACATGCAAGTTTCAGCTCTTATTTTCATACCTTCAAAAGGCGTAGGTATATATTTGGGTCACCTTGTTGGTCTATCTGTCCGTCAGTTTGTTGGATTCTCTTATCCACACCATTTCTCAGTAAGTACTGACAGGATTTCAAAAAAAGTTTATGGGGAGGTTTATCATTACATTTTGAAGCTTGTCGTTAGTTTCGCTTAATTTTTAAGTGATGAATATTCATGTAAGAAACAATGACATGTTTACATGTTACAGGTATACTGGGTCCACCGCCTACGATTCCCATGAGTCCTCTGATGGATGTTAATCTTCAGCTGGGTCTACTGTCACTGATAGTGTTGGATATGAGGGAGAAAGGCACCTACAGTGGAGAGGTAGGTAGACACTCAGTCAGATGCCTACATATACCCAGATAACTGATTATTTGGACTCCCAATCTCTTGACTCCATTTGTATGCAATGCTGGATAGGTCAGTTTGGCACATACAGTGTTTGGTGGAGAAATATAAAAAAAAAAAGATTTATTTGCTGATTGAGCAGTTTGATCTGGGTTCTATACTATTTGCCTGTTTTTATACACTGGCAAATAAAGTGTCAGGATGTATACTGGCGGCTGGGCGGGCGGTCGGTTTGTCCACACTTAAACATGGGTAGTTTGTGTCTCGAATTCCTCCTTCAATTTGAAAGTTATTGAATTCATATTTGGTATACTAATAACCACAAATAATAGATGTGAAAACCGCAATTTTAATGTGTTTAGCACCAGGCATTGCAGGCTGAACTTTGAGTATTTTTTGTCATTTTGGCATCTGTAGTTGCTGTTGTGAACTCCTTCTTCAATTTGAAAGTTTATGAATTTATATTTGGCATACATAATAACCACGAATAGTAGATGACACAATTTTCATGTGTTTAGTCGCAGGCATTACAGAATTTTCATCCCTTGAACTGAGTATTTTTGTGACTTAGGCATGTAACATGGGTCCAATTTCTTTCAACAGATTTCGACGAAAGTTTATATACATGGCGTCTGTGAAATGTATATGTACGAGGGGTGTTCCATAAATAATGTCATCTGTGCTTTATTTCGCGGAAATCGTGCAATTCATGCACAAAACCACCTCGTGTCGATTGAGTGATCACTGGCTCGTGACACAGGTAAATATCTCGTCCACACGTTCACTTGCCTCGGTACAGTGTACATCGTTTCATAGCCTATTCGTTAGACTATACACAAAATGACAGGAAAACGAGCTGAAAATGTTCTTGAAATTAGGGCCTATATAAAAGGTAGGTCATTACTCGGCATAAAGGCTGTAGATATTCACCGCGAGGTGTGTGACATTTATGGGGAGGGCCAAATGTCCCACAGGACTGTTTGTAGGTGGGTAGCTAAATTTAGTGCTGGGCAGCAGCAACTGAAAGATGCTGCTCGCCCAGGTCGTCCTGCAACAACTACGACCAAAGGTAACATAGAAAAAATCCGAAATATCCTCAAAACTGATGCTCGATTCACCGTAAGACAATTGGCTCGAATGACAAACTTGTCATTAGCAAGAGTTCATGCAATTTTGAAGAAACACCTAAAAGTTAGAAAGATAAATGCAAGATGGATACCCCATTTGTTAACGGATGAGCAAAAGAAGACGTGTGTAACAATGGCAAAAAAACTTCTCAAAATGTACCCAAAATATAGTAAAAAGGCTTTTGATAATATAGTCACTGGTGATGAGACCTGGGTGTATTATTTTGAACCAAAGCGGAAGGTTTCCAACCGAATATGGGCCACTAAAAATGCCAGAAGCCCAAGTATTGCCAAACGAATACGAACGGTAAAGAAGGTTTTTATGTTATTTTTTTCACTAATAAGGGTCCAGCTATTCAAATCCCGGTGCCAAAAGGCAGAACGGTCACAGGCAAGTTCTATAAAAACGTTGTTCTGAGAAAATTGAAGAACTACTACAAAAGTAGCCGCCCCAAAACAGGACTTAAGTATGTCCGACTTTTGCATGATAATGCACCCGCTCACAAGGCACGTATTGTGACCGACTTTTTGGAGTCAGAGAAGGTTACCGTCCTTCCGCACCCTCCGTATTCGCCAGACTTGGCCCCCTGCGACTAGTTTCTCTTTCCAAAACTTAAATATCATTTATCTGGAAGGAGATACAATTCGAGAAATGCCCTTGGATCTGCTGTTTATCAGTGTCTGATGGGTGTCCCCATTGAAGAGTATGAAAAATGCTTCCAAAAATGGATTGACCGGCTAAAAAGGTGTATTCTGGCTGGCGGAGAGTATTTTGAAGGGCAGAGCAAATTAAAATGAACAAAAGCACTTCCGCTATATGAGCACCGATGCAAGTGACATTATTTTTGGAACACCCCTCGTACATTGAATAAATTTTGTTTGCTATATCCAGGTAATATGGAGTTACGTGCCCTTGAACTGTTTTTAGCTCACCAGAGCACAAAGTGCTCAGGGTGAGCTTTTGTGATCGCCAGATGTCCGTCGTCCGTCGGCGTGCGTCGTGCGTCGTCGGGCGTCGACAATTTGAACCTTTAAAAATCTTCTCCTCTGAATCAACAGGGTTCTCAGCTTTCATCTTTAGTACATAGCATCACCTATAGGTCCTCTACAAAAGTTATATAAATTATGCCCCTGGGGTCAAAATTGGCCCCGCCCCAGGGGTGGGAAGTTTTCAATAGAAACATATAGTAAAACTTTGAAAATCTTCTCCTCTGAAACCAGAAGGTTATTAGCTTTCATATTTGGCACATAGCATCATGTTCAGGTCCTCTACAAAAGTTATATAAAGTATGACCCTGGGGTCAAAAATTGGCCCCGCCCCAGGGATGGGCAGTTTTCAATAGAAACAAATAATGAAATCTTTGAAAATCTTCTCCTCTGAAACTGAAAGGCTCTCATCTTTCATATTTGGCACAGAGCAGCATATTCAGGTCCTCTACAAAAGTTATATAAATTAAAGCCCTGGGGTCAAAATTGGCCCCGCCCCAGGGGTAGGCAGTTTTCAATGGAAACAAATAGTGAAATCTTTGAAAATCTTCTCCTCTGAAACTGGAAGGTTCTCAGCTTTCATATTTGGCACATAGCATCATGTTCAGGTCCTCTACAAAAGTTATATAAATTATGGCCCTGGGGTTAAAATTGGCCCCACCCTAGGGGTGGGCAGTTTTCAATGGAAACAAATAGTGAAATCTTTGAAAATCTTCTCCTCTGAAACTGGAAGGCGCTTAGCTTTCATATTTGGCACATATCATCATGTTCAGGTCCTCTACAAAAGTTATATAAATTATGGCCCTGGGGTCAAAATTGGGGCCGCCCCAGGGGTGGGAAGTTTTCAATAGAAACATATAGTAAACCTTTGAAAATCTTCTCCTTTGAAATCAGAAGTTTCTCAGCTTTCATATTTGGCACATAGCATCATGTTCAGGTCCTCTACAAAAGTTATATAAATTATGCCCCTGGGGTCAAATTGGCCCCGCCCCAGGGATGGGCAGTTTTCAATAGAAACAAATAGTGAAATCTTTGAAAATCTTCTCCTCTGAAACTGGAAGGCGCTCAGCTTTCATATTTGGCACAAAGCATCATGTTCAGGTCCTCTACAAAAGTTATATTAATTATTGCCCTGGGGTCAAAATTGTCCCGGCCCCAGGGGTGGGCAGTTTTCAATGGAAACAAATAGTGAAAACATTGAAAATCTTCTTCTCTGAATCTGGAAAGTTCTCAGCTTTCATATTTGGCACATAGCATCATGTATAGGTCCTCTACAAAAAGTTTATATGAATTATGGCCCTGGGGTCAAAATTGGGGCCGCCCCAGGGGTGGGTAGTTTTCAGCAGAAACATATAGAGAAAACTTTGAAAATCTTCTCCTGAAACTGAAAGGTTCTCAGCTTTAATATTTGGCTCATAGCATCATGTTCAAGTCCTCTACAAAGGTTATATAAATTACGCCCCTGGGGTCAAAATTGGCCTGCCCCAGGGCCGGCTAGTTTTCTATAGAAACATATAGTGAAAACTTTGAAAATCTTCTCCTCTGATTGTCTGGTGAGCGCTTCAGGGCCATTCTGGCCCTCTTGTTTTTATGAACTACAGATTTTATTAGCTTTCTATGAAAGTTTGTACACATGGTCTATTTGAAGTGTAGATATGCTTAACATAAATCTTTCCAGCATCTAACAATTTATACAGGAGTTATCTGCCCCTAGACTTGTACCATTGCTAGCCAATTATGTTTGTGGAGTGAACTTCTACAGTTTTCAACATAATTCAATGATTATTATGTCTCCCCCCATATTTATATGGGGAAACATATTGTTTTCGTGAGAGCTGTCTGTCTGTCCGTCTGTCCGTCTGTCCGTCTGTCTGTCCGTCTGTCCGTCTGTCCGCACTCACCAAAGGGTAGTTGTGTGACTTTTTCTAACTAGTCCCACAAGTAAAATCATTAACCTGGCCATCTCTTGTGACATTAACCTGACCATTTCTTGTGACATTAACCTGGCCAGTTGTGGGACATAGGGTTAGGGTTAGGGTTAGCTTCCAGATCATTCTTTTCCAAAGTTAGAGCCAAAAATAGTTTTTCTTGTGGGACTAGTCACACAAGAAAAGATCAAAGGAAAAAGTCACACAACTACCCATTTGTTAGTACGTCCGTCTGTCTGTCCGTCACACTTTTTGTCCGGACGATAACTTTAAAATGCCTGATGCCAGTTGATTGAAACTTCATATATGGAAAGAGCATAATGAGAGGAAGTGTCATGCACAAGGTCCATAACTCTGGCTTCACTAATATAAGAGTTATTGCCCCTTGTAAAAAAAATCACACTTTTTTGTCCGGACGATAACTCCTATATGGCTCATGCCATTGGATTGAAACTTCATATATGGAAAGATCATGATGAGAGGAAGTGTCATGCACAAGGTCCATAACTCTGGCTTCACTAATATTGGAGTTATTGCCCTTTGTAAAAAATATCACAATTTTTTGTCCGGACAATAATTTCAATATGCCTCATGCCAGTTGATTGAAACTTCATATATGGAAAGAGCATAATGAGAGGAAGTGTCATGCAGAAGGTACATAACTCTGGCTTCACTAATATAGGAGTTATTGCCCTTTGTAAAAAAATTCACACTTTTTTGTCCGGACGATTACTCCTATGTGACACATGCCATTGGAGTGGAACTTCATACATGGAACGATCATGATAGGAGAAAGTGTCATGCATAAGATCCTTAACTCGAGCTTCAATAAATTTAGAGTTATTGCCCCATGTACATTTGTTTAATTCTTTTTTGTCCGGACGATAACTCCCTACATGGCTCTTGCCATCGTATTGAAACTTCTAACATGGAAAGAGCATGATGAGAGAAAGTGTCATGAACAAGGGCCATAATTCTGACTTCAATACTTTTGGAGTTATTGCCCGTTGTTACATTTTTTGGCCGATCAATAACTCCTGTTCCACTGATGCTATTGGAATGACATTTTATTTTTGGAAAGAGCATGATGAAAGTAAGTGTCATGCACAAGGGCCATAAATCTGGTATCAGTATTTTTGGAGTTATTAGCTGTTATCATTTTCTTCTTGAAAAATGTATTGTGGAAAGCGCATAATGAGGGGAAGTATCATTCATCAAGACCATAACATTTTTAGTGATTTCCCTTTACATATTGTTTTTATTAGAGGGGAGACATCCGTTCTTGTGACAAAAACCTCTAGTTGACAGTTGATAGACATGATCTCTGTTAAGTGTAGATATGTATCACATGAAGTTTTTCAGTACCTAACATACAGGATTTATCAGCCCTTCGATTTGTGTTAAGACTTCCATTCAGGGGTGAGACATGAGTTACTTGGCATCTCATCTAGATCCAAGCTGTTTGCAAATATAATCCAGAGCTACAGATAAAGTGTGCATACCCAAATACTAAAATTGTCATTTCTCCACCAAATCCTATACTGCGACCTCTCTTTAGAATCGTCTCTTCGAGACGATTCTAAAGAGTGGTCACAGTATAGGGTTTGGTGGAGAAATAAAGGAGCTGTTCTAGAAAATGTTTAAATTTACGCATCTTATCTGGACCTCAGTAATCAAAAGTTTGTCAATAGAATGGTTAAGGTCAAACAAGACTTGCATAGAGTAACAGATAAACATGTGTACTCAAGTACTAAAAGTGTCATTTCTTCACCAAACCCTATGTTGTGACCATTCTGAAAAGTTGTCACAGCAGTGGGTTTGGTGGAGAAATAAAGAAGTTATTCTTGAAAATGTTTTAATTTATGCATCCTGTCTGGACCTCTGCTTCTGTTATTATTGCAGTTACCAGATCCTATAGGCAAGCTGAAGATTCCCACAGAGGAAGAATTTCAGGTATGTATGATTTGCTTGTAACACATTCTTTATAGTAATATAGTAATTCTCTGCCTAAAAATCCATGTGAAATGAAATGTAGTCAGTGTATGTAGAAATTCTTTATTACATGTATGTTTAACCCTTATAGTTATTATGCCCATCCCCCCCCCCCCCCCAATCACCCAAGGGGGGGGGGGGGCAATATTGTTTTGCCCTGTCTGTCTGTGGTTGGTTGGTTTGACTGTTTGCCCCAACTTCAACATCGGCGATAATTTTGTCACTATTGCACATACATACTTCAAACTTGGCTTGCATGTGCAACTTATGGAGGGGAACATTTTTAGGGGACTTATTAAGGTTAAGGTTATACATCATGGGTCAAAGGTCAAATCGAGGGTAGTTAAAGGTCTTATCGGGGGCATAGTGTTTCACAAACAGATCTTGTTATGCCTTTTTCACACCTTTGCCAACATAGTAGATCCAGATCAGATGGCTCCTGTAGGAGGGGTCTGATCATGGTCAGCTCTGTTTGTTTATGGAATTATATAGATCTGATTCTACAGTTTTTCGCCATTGCAAAAAACTGTCATGTTCATATGTAATGATATTATTTCTTACATAAATAATCAGGAAGGAAAGGGTTAAATAGTTTATGAATATTTCACAGACAGTCACCCATGGAAGTTTAAAGGCACATCAGTTTGAATGTATTTGATTTAAGGCTATTTCTATGTAATGTTTAACCCCTCCCCCCTCCCCATATATTCGCCTTTTCATGCATTTGCAAACAGACGGCTCCTATAGCATGCTTATGGCATGATATAGATCTGATTCTACAGTTTCTGTCTGAGCCAAAATGTCCTGTTTTCATATGCAGTTATAAAAAATAATCTAATAAATATTCATGATGTCATTATTTCTTGCAGGAATATTGAACAAGTAAATGGTTAACACTTTACCCCATGAAATATTCATGGGAGTCTCTGCCCATTATGAATATTAGTTTAATTATTGTTGCAAAAATATAAAAATTATCCCTTTACCTGCAGGATCCATCTGATCAGGGTCTGCTCCGTTTGTTAATGAATAATATAGATATAATTCTTCAGTTTTTGCCATGGACAAAATTCCCTGTGTTCATTTGTTATTGTGAAAAATAAAGTAATTAATGTTTGTGAGTCATTATTTCTTACATTAATATTCATGGAGTAATGGGTTAAAGCAGAGCTACAGATTGGAAGTGTATTTACAAAATTTAACCCATTCCTCCACAGGCTATTTTTAGACCCAACCTCTTTGAATGAATCTAGCCAAAAGGAGCATTAACTAGAGAAAAGGATTTTTTTTTAGAATTTTGTAGTTTGAAACCATTGTGATTCTTCTATAGGATTCAATGGTTTCAAGAAGTGGTTATTACAGAGGCGTAGAGCATTTTACATCTTTTTAAATTATTTTGCAGCAAAAGCCCGAGCCAGTGTCACTGTTGGGAGACCCTATGACAGCCCAGGCCAATATAATTCTCAAGAACCTGTTGATGCCACCAGCAAAAACTGAGTTCGAGCCTGCAAAGGAAAATTCAGAAGATCCGAAGTTACTTGGCCGACCTATATGCGATCTGAACTTTGTGTACCTGTGTAGTCTGGGAAGACTGATGGCCATGTTTTCAGATAGGACCCAATCCATGGGTATTCTAGGTAACAACAGAAACATCAATTAACCCCCCTTTACACTTTTGCAAACAGAGTAGACCCAGATCCACTCTGATTGCTTAATATGGAATAATATAGATCTTATTCTACTGTTTCTGCCATGGCCAAATCTTAATTGTTAATTCTGTTAATTAATACTCATTATGTTTATATTTCTTTTTGAGGTATTGTCGTTGCATTGTAAAAATATAATGACACCATGAATATTTATTAGCTGAAATTGTATAATGAAACATTTTGCTTCGATAAAAACTGTAGGATCAGATCTATATCATGTCATTAGCAAACAGAGTAGACCCTGATCAGACAGCTCCTGTAGGAGTCGTCTCATTCTGGAGTTCTACCATTCTGGAAAAACAAGTTTGCTTGGTTCTCAGGATCTACCATTCTTTTTGCCTTATGTTACAATCACCTCTCCAAAGTGGCTTTAATTAGCACCAACACAATAGGGTTTCAGAGCAACAGATAAAAGTGCGTACTCGTATACTAAAACCTACTTTCCCCACCAGACCCTATGTTGTGGCCAACTCTAAAGAGTGGTCACAACATAAGCTTTGGTGGAGGAATAAAGAAGTTATTCTCGAAAATGTTTTTATTTATGCATCTTATCTGGACCGGGGTTTAACCCTTTCACCGCCAATGTCGCAGTCCCAGATCAGATGCTGCCTTTTCAAGTCGGCATCTGATCAGGGATTTCACTTTTTGTCTCAAGCTCTATATCTATATATGTGTTTATTCCTTTGAAATTTGCATTTATTTATCTCATTTCCTCGTTTTACCATATGATTTATCAAAATTGGATTGCAGACGACAATTAGAAATTTGGCGCCGAAAGGGTTAACTGACAAATAAGAGTTTTAGATAGATAGTACACCTCTTGTCTACAGTCAGTTTCTTGTTCTGTAGGTAATGCACCTGGTCCTAAGCAGGCAGCACAGGCAGGACAAGCAAAGCCTTTGATAGAAGGTCTGATGCAGGCTGGCAAGGTGGCTCAATCTCTTCTCACATCCATGGGAATGAACCAGCAAAACAAGAACCAAAGACAAATGAACCCCATGGGTCCAAGCCCGATGCCCAACCAGGGACAGAATCAGCAGGGACTACTTGGAAACAGTCCACAGGCGGCTAAGATGAACAATAATGCCCAAGCTGCCACAAACTTTATGAACACAATACAGGCACTTGCCTTCCAGAAGTTGTCCGAGTCGAAGGAGGGTGGTTCTCAGATACTCAATGCATTGTTTGGCAAAACTATGGGTGACAAGCCAGCTCCAGGAGCCGGACTGCTTGGAAACTATCCCGGTCCAGGTATTATACCACATTTTAACCCATTTCCAAATGAATATTCCTGGTAGACTCCACCAATTATGAATATTAATTTACCTATTTTCTGATATGATTATGTAGAACAAATAACTGCAATGCTATGACAAATTGTATAGAATTAGATCTTAGAAACTCTTTAAGCAAATGGAGCAGATCCAGATCAGACGGCTATTTCAAGAGCCATCTGATCTGGGTCTACTCTGCAAAAGGCATCAAAATGCTTCTGTCAGGTAACTAAAGGTTTAATGTAAATTGTAGTACCAAACTGTGTACCTGAAACTTTGGACATGCATTTGGTTCAGTTAAACTATTGCAGTAGAACCTTGACTGTTTGGTGAAAAAACATGCAGGCTTTTAATCATGTACTCCATGAATATTCATGGTAGAATTAATGACTTTATGAATTTTAACTTAATTAGCTGAATTTTGAAATAGATGTTAAAGAACACAGGCTAATATATGTTAAAGAACACAGGCTAATAGATGTTAAAGAACACAGGCTATTTTGGCCATGACAGAAACTGTAGAATCAGTTCTATATGATTTCATAAACGGAGCAGACCCTGATCTAACAGCTCCTACAGAACCCATTTGATCTGGGTCTACTCTGTTTGCACAAGCATTGAAAGGGGTATCAATGGAGTAAAGAGTTAAACCTTTCCTGTATACAAACAATTTTTCATGCCATTTCAAAGAGAGTAGACCCAGATCAGATAGCTCCTGCAGGAACTGCTTGATCTTGGTCTGCTCTATTTGTTTATGAAATTTAAGTAGATCTGACTGTACAGTTATCTCCAATACCAAAACACCCTATGTACATATACAGCTCATAAATAGTCATGATGTCTGTGTTGAATATTCAACAAGGGAAGGGTTAAAGCAGGTGCCTGTTAAATGCAGAGCTTTTCTGCATGTATACCTTTCCCCTGGTTGAATTAGTCCCCTATCTGTAAGACCTATAATGAGACCCTAATGTGACCACAATAAAGAGTTACAAATCTTGTTTGTAGAGGCAGGTGGTAGCTTGTTGTAGAATGAAAGTTACAGAGAAAGCTCCTATAGGAGCTCTCTGCATTACGTCTGTTGTACATTAACCCTTCTCTTGCTGAATTTTAAAGTACATGTCTCCTTCTTTACCCATGCCCTGTTGTATAATTACACATATCTTCACTGTGTACAAGTAGTTTGCTGTGCAATCACTGCTGTGGAGTGCACTGGTTGCACAATCAACTTGTAAATAGAGCAGACCCTGATGATCTGGGTCTCCACTATTTACAGGCACGTATATTGACGTGAATAGCAAGCGAAGGGTTAAGCAACCACTTGCTTTTAAAAACACCAATATTCATTTATTAACTCTTTACTCCACTAATATGCCTTTGTACGCCTTTGCAAACAGATGAGACCCAGATCAGACGGCTCCTGTTGGAGCCGTCTGATCGGGGTCTTCTCTGTTTGCATATGAAACAATATAGATATGTTTCTGCCATGGCCAAACTTTCCTGTATTCATATGCTTTTATAAAAAATAAATCTGGTTAATATTCATGATGTTGTTTATATTTCTTACATGATTATTCATGGAGTAACGGGTTAAGCGATCACATTAGGGGGTGTTTTTTTCAAAGCATTCTTATTATTGATTTCTTTAAAACAGGCCAGTCTGGGCCAAACAAGGGCAATCTTGGCAAGCCAAAGCCTCTGTTGAATATGAATTTTGACAAACGTGGAGATGGACTTATGCCCACACCACCATCGCAGGAGGATGACAGCTATGGTCACTTTGGTAACCAAGGAGGAGGGAACAACTACGATGATTCTGGCTATCTGGTAAGAGAAACTATATATCCTTTTACTTTCAGAAATATAAATGACATCATGAATATATATTTATTATGGCATATGAAAAGAGGAATTTTTAGCCCTGGCAGATATTATAAAATCTATATTATTTCATAAGCTAACAAAGCAGACCCAGAGCAGATGACTCCTACAGGAAATAGTCCGATCTCAGTCTTCTCTGTTTGCAAAAGCATTAAAATTTGGGGTTTTTTGTGGAGTGAATAGAAAATAGCGTCTGAATTCAAAATCACACATAGTTTTGACCGTTAAATGCAGTGCGAATGACAGTGATTCTTTCACTGTCTGTTGAGACTATGGGTGAATTGATAATAATATTTGCCAACAGTTTTGATCCAGATGAGACACAGCTTAACCTTAACCCTTCGCTTGCTGAATTTTAAAATACATTTCTCCTTCTTTACCCATGTCCTGTTGTATAATTACATATATCTTCACTGTGTACAAGTATTTCGCTATGCAAACAATGCTGTGGAGTGCACTGGTTGCACAATCAACTTGTAAATAGTGCAGACCCTGATGAGACAGCTCCTGCAGGAGCTGTCTCATCTGGGTCTTCACTATTTACAGGTAGGTATATTGACGCGATTAGCAAGCAAAGGGTTAATATAAGTTGGACTTTTCTAACTCTTTGTTATGGTCCCCCAACATGAGAAGCATATAGTGTACTCCAACTAAATTGCATATCGAATTCCTAAGACACCTCTTTGGATTTGTTTTAATCCTTTACTGCATGAATATTCATTAAAAAATAATGACATCATGAATATTAATGAAATTCATTGTCGTCGTAGCACATAGGCATAGGAATATTTGGCTGTGGCAGAAACTGTAGAATCATATCTATAATATATCATAAACAAACAGCATACCCTGCAGATTCTACAAGAACCTTCTGATCTGGGTCTTCTCTGTTTGCAATGGTGTAGAAAGGGGTATTTATGGAGTAAGGGTTCAAAACAACCTTTGTGTGCAGATGAGAGTAAGTAAAGTATTTTCAGCTGCAATATTGTTTGATGGAGGTATGTCCCTTTGTTATTGTTCTTGCGTTATACATTGAGTAGAAACTGTCCAACTGCTCTGGTAGTTTTCAAAATTTGATTGGATTTATTTCAAACTTTAGCAGATCTCAAAATATTTACATGTATATAAATAAACCGCTCTAAACCAGATTTTATAATTAGTATCAGTGCCAATATTTCTGACAGGGAGTAGCTTAATGCAGGTTGAAAGTCATACATAAAGCTGACAAAGGAGCTTTATTCATAACGTTCACCCTTCATTAACCCACTACCTCATAGGATATTTTTAGATACAACCTCTTTGAATAAATCTACCGAAAAGGAGCATTAATAAGGGAAAAGGAAAATTTTTGAATTTTGTAGTTTGAAACCATTGTGATGATATAGGAGCAAATGCTCTTTTTATCACAATGGTTTCACAAAGTGACTTTTACAGAGTCGTCAAAAGTCGTCAATATGAGGGAAAGGGTTAAGCAACCACCTGCATGAAAATACCTAGATTGTTCTTTAACAAAATTCCAGTTTATAGGGGTTTTACTATATCTGTAATGTATTAGTAAGTTATTTTGTTACATATTTTACAGGGTGGCTATGAGTCAGATTACAATGAAGGTTACAACGACACCTATGGTAGTGGCTACAATGACGGTGGGTATAATAATAACTATAACTATGACACGCCCGGCCAGAATATGGGTAAGGGCACCAAGAGACCTTTAAGTGCTGCTGGGAACCCAATGGCAGGCAGGATGATGGGGCCAGACATGAGCCAGAGAGGGGATTCAAGTGAAGTAAGTAACAGATTGGTGATTAGTATCTCAACACTGTCAGTAACTAGGTTACTTTCCCTGCCAGTGTACAGCCCAAGCTTGACATAATGGCTGCAGGGTGTTTTTGTCAGCAGATGGTTACTGAGTAAATTAGAGTTTATTTTAAAGTTATATACATAAACTGATTTTTGTATAAGATTTGTTTTCCGTTATAATTTTGGGTAGCTCGATTAACCCATTCCCTCATAGGGTATTTTTAAATTAGGGATGTCAACGGCTAACCGGTTAACCGGTTAATCGATCGGATGACCGATAATCGGTTATTAAATATGATATTCGGTTACCTGAATTAAAAATAAATATTAATAAATGGTAGTGTCATTCATTTTATAATGACACTAAAATCCCGAAAAATTAACTTTCTCTTCCCATCCATATCATAAAGATTGCCCCCTGTTGTGACAAACAAACCCTCAAGGCAGATTAGTGATAGCATCCATAGGTCTAAGGTGTCACCAGTAGATAAGCGCCAATCAAGCACATTTTGTTTTGATAACCACTGTATCATTTGGAGCAGTTTGTTGTTTGCATATTGTTTCGGTCGAATGACAATATCCACTCAAGTGGATCAACACCTGTTCTGCGCAAGTTACTCTCTACATTAATTTGTGTTTAGTTAAAGAACATATGAAGCAGCAATTCGTAACTACTCGTCGTATTCCGTAGAGCTGAGATGTTCCGAGTGGTGAACCAGAATGAATGAGTTCATTCCACTTACCAAATGTATGCAAGAAAAAACGAACTATCCGAGCTGTCATTGTGTAGCCATTCCTTCGCAGAATTCCTTCGCTAAACACACGTTACGGCAGTTAAAATAGGTGTTAAATCTATACCTTTGAGTTTTAATAGATACAGCTGCAGTATGAAAATAATAATTTTCAAATGCAATCGAAAGTGAGATTCGAGTCACCGAATAGAACTCGCCGGAAGTGCGTTTGCACTATCTCACTTGATGAAAATCGGACAGCTAGAACGCTGATATTTTGTTGTTGGGTCTGTTGACGTATCTTTGAGAAAACCATAGTCATTACATTTATTCATTGGTCGGATTTGTTTTGAAAACCCGTTTAATAGAACAGTATATTAAATATATGGGGCCAATACACATGCAGTCCGCTGTTATGAGGTATCCAGACACACACGAACTTCGTCAAATTTGTAATATCGTTGTATAATAGTCACAAATCTTCCGATTAACCGGTTAACCGGTCGAAAGAATGAACGATTAATCGGTTAGTGAAAAAGCCGATTATTGACATCCCTATTTTAAATCCAACCTCTATGAATAAATCTACTGAAAAGGAGCATTTACTAAAGAAAAGGATTTTTTTTTAAATTGTGTAGCTTTGAAAACATTGTGATAAATAGAGCACTTGCTCCTATGGAGCAAATGCTCTATTTATCACAATGGTTTCAAAACGTGACTATTAGAGAGGCGTCTAAAGGCGTCAGTATGAGGGAATAGGTTAAGACCGTGCCGAATTGATGTTGGGCTGAATTGACACAGTATAGTTACGGGAAGAGTTGTCGTTAGTTTGTTTACAAATATGGTGTTTTTTACAAATATAGTGAAACGCTTTGCTTCGTTTGACGCAGATGATAGAATGTAAACCGTTCATCAGTGGGGTAAATCCATTACATAGTCATGTAGTGACCGGTATTAAAGGGGTGATACCTGGTTAGTAACTGTCATAGCCAGTTCGACTTTGCCTCACCGGGTATGACATTTAACCAGGTATCATCCTGTACCCGGTCACTACATGACTATGTAACTAATAATACTTTATACGTTTCTAGATGTCAAACATTCAAAAACAACAAATAAAGAACTAAAATGCATAAGAATAAGCAAATATCAGCACTGTATGATGTTCAGTGATAGCACATACAACTTTCGGTTTTGTATGTTTCAGAATTTTGATGGTGCTTACTTCTCTGGTATAAATGACTCACGGTCAAGACGACAGAGCGAGATGGACACAGGGGTAAGATTGTGCAGCAGCTGGAACAACATAAACAAATAATCAGCTTTCAGTTTTGAATTGGTACAGTTAAAGTAATGTAACAAACATGTGAAGCAGTGCTTATTAGAATATTTGTGCCTGATCTTTGTATAGGTGGTTTAGTCATCTGTGTATATATGAAAAGTAATACTGATCTCAATAGCAGATGAAGTATATTTTGAATAAGTTGCCTACAGAAATCCTCCAAATCAACTTTTAGACGCATAAATTCCATGATTCGATACAAGACTGTTTCCAGTATTGTTTACAATTTTTTAATCCATTATAAATTGGTTTTTAGCTTTGTTTACTTCTAAGAATATTTTTCATTGAATGTCCTTTTCTGATTAGATTATGAGTTAATAGATTTTGATGGGTATTTAACCCTTACAATGTGGGACACGAGTCGCTTATGTCCTAAATGCAAACAGTGTAGACCCAGATGAGAGGGCTCCCAGAGGAGCCCTCTCATCAGGGTCTGCACTGTTTGTTGTGTTACACTTTTCATTAGAAAAATCCCCAAATATTCACCATAGGCTTGACCTGTTTAAATTTTGGAATTGTCCATTTGAGAATTCAGTGTTGTAAGGGTTAATACTCAACAGGAATTAGTTACTTTGTGGATGTGTTTGATTTTTTTTTGATTTTTTTTTTTTTTAAATAGTTTTTAGCTCATCTGTTTCGAAGAAAAGTCGAGCTATTGTGATCACTGGGTGTTAGTCGTCGTCATAGCTTTAATGTAGCTCATTACTCGAAAAGTATAATAGGTATCAACATGAAACTTCATAGGTTAGTAGATCTCATTGAGGGGAAGGCCCCTACATAAGAACCATAAGTCTTGATTCCAAAATTTTGGAGTTATGGCCCTTTGTCGTTTTCAATTTTTTTTAATTTAGCTGGACAAGTACCAAATCAGATGAGCGTTGGCACCACACGCGGCTCTTGTTTTTTATTTGAAATCTGTAAGTGTTCTTTTATATTATTATATCTCAGGAAAATAAAAAGGACTACAACAGGATAGCGCAGCAGGCAGCGGCCTATGCTGCAGGCGCTGCAGCAGCATATAAACGACAGTATGAAGAGTACATGGCTCAGGCTGGCTATGGTAGCGGCTACAGTGGTGGCTATGGCGACGACTACAACAACTCAGGCTCCTACAGTGGCAGCTACAGCACATCGGGATCAGGGTCAGGATATGGATCGGGTTATGGTTCTGGATCAGCGTCAGGCTATGGTTCTGGATCAGGCTATAGCACAGGTTCAGGCTATGGGTCTGGGAATTACGGAAATGAAGGTTATGACAACTACAGCTCGGGTAAGTGTGAATGGTAACACGTGTATAACCATTTCCTCCATGAATATTAATGTAAGAAAAAATGACGTCATGAATATTGATTAGATTAATTTGTTATAATAGCACATGGACACATGAAATTTTGGTCATGGCAGAAACTGTAGAGTCATATCTATATTATATCATAAGCAAACAGTGCAGACCCTGATCAGACGGCTCCTATAGGAGACATCTGATCTGGGTCTACTTTGTTTGCAAAGGCGTAGAAAGGTGTATTAATGGAGTAAAGTGTTGATATGTTACTGCTATTTCATTAACCCTTTCCCTGTTGCATATTTTTGTAAGAAATCATGGCATCATGAATATTCATTTTCGTAATAGTATATGAACACAGGATGTTTTGGCTCAGGCAGAAACTGTAGAATCATATCTATATTATACCATAACCAAACAGAGCAGACCCTGATCAGATGGCTCCTTTAGAAGCCATCTGATCTGGGTCTACTCTGTTTGCAAAGGCATGAAAACACGGTTGTATGGCTGAAAGGGTTAACTTTTTACCTGATAGAGACACCTTAAGATTTATATAGATCTGATTCTACAGTTTCTGCTATCGTCAAAATTGCCAGTGTTCATATGCCATTATAAAATTTTTAGCAAGTATAATTATTTTCATGTTGTCCTTATTTCTTGCATTAAACATTAATTGGGTAAAGTGTCAACTCTGTTTATGAGCAGGAGGAACTGGTGTTAGAAGCAGATAGATTCAGGGGAGACACAGATTAACCCATTCCTTCATAGGCTATTTTTATATCCAACCTCTTTGAATAAATCTACCGAAAAGGAGCATAAACTAGAGAAAAGGAAAATTTTAGAATTTTTAATCATTGTTATAAATAGTGCATTTGCTCCCAAGGAGCAAATGCTCTATTTATCCCAAGGAGCAAATGCTCTATTTATCCCAATGGTTTCAAAAAGTGACTTTTATAGAGGTTTCAAAAGAGGTCAATATGAGGGAATGGGTTAACTTTGTTTCATTACGAACCATACTGTTTGATTAAGTCTTTAACCCATTACTCAATGAATGTTGATGTAAGAAATAATGACAATGACAGAAACTACAATAACATCAGTATTAGTTTATAGCAGTGAAAATTTATAATGGCCATTGTATTTGTTTTAGGCCAGTATGGCTCCGGTTCCTACAACAGCAGTAACAAGTCCAGCTACAACTCGTACAACTCATATTCCACAGACTCTGGGTACTCTGGATCTAATAAGGGGCAGGCTAGTTCCTCCACAATGCGCCCTAGTGGAACAGGTAATTCCAACAATGGAATGTACAGTGGAAGCGGCTATAGTACTAGCAATACCAGCGCCAAATATTCTGGGTATGCTTCAGGATCTGGATCTGGGACTGGGGCTGGATCTAACTCGTACGGAACCATGCGACCCCCATTACCCCCTGGATCGGCTCCAAGTGGCGGTCAAGGTCTTATGGTAAGTAAACTTCCTTATTATACTGCAAAGTAAAATCCTCAATTCTGATTGGTTAACTAGCCGTGTACATGAGTCCATGTACCCTGTGAGCTGACAGAGTACATAGAAATTCCCCATGGCAGGCCCCACATATTATGGTCAGAAACCAAAAGACCGACTTCTCGACTCGGCTAAACAATAGCAAAATTCATAATAGACAACTATTGATACGTAAAGAAAAAAATGCAGAAATGAATTATAAAATATCATTGCTTGAAATGACCAATAAAACAGTTTTAAGAGGAGTTATTATATCGTCCAGCCATCTATACTAACACGAACGCCGATAAAATACAATACAAACCACTTCGGATACCTTCGGGTAAAATTAATGCATTGGGGCGCTTTTAGGGGAATTAACGTGTTTAGTTATTCAACATGCCAAAATGGATTTATATAAATTATCCGAACCGTAAAACTTTGCAGTATAATAAATTCGTTATACAGTTCTTTCCCAGGGTACATGACGATTTATTCCCGGCTGGTAAAATCATGTAACCCTCGCCTAACGGCTCGGGCAACATGATTTTCCTCAGCCGGGAATAAATCGTCATGTACCCTGGGAAAGAACTGTATAACTAATAATGTTCTGAAAGTAATTGTCAGCTGCTTCTGATTTTCACCTAAGAATTTGGGATAAGAAATCGGTGTCAAACAGTGATATAGCATCTCATCACAATCCAATCCACTTGTAAAGGCTGTTCATGATTTCACTTCATGTGTTCCAAAAAAATAATTTTCATCAGGTATTTTGTTTAAAACTTCAAGGCTTCATCACTGCTGTCAAGGCGTCATCACTCTGCTGTCAAGGTTTCATCACTCTGCTGTCAAGGCTTCATCACTCTGCTGTCAAATTTTTACATAATTTTCAAAAGTTGAGTTGAGTAACACTTCTGTCAATCAGAATTGGAATTGTTTGACTCTGATCACGTTGCTGAATAAAAATGAGGGAAATAAATTTATTGTCAGAGTTGAAGCGAACAGAATAGACCCAGATCAGACGTTTCTTGTAGAAGCCTAAGTAGTGCTAAAGGTTTAACCCTTTACTCCATGAATATTCATGTAAGAAATAATGACATCATGAATATTGATTAGATTAATTATGAACACAGGAAAATTTGGCCATTACAGAAACTGTATAATCATACCTATATTATCCATTTATAAACATATTGAACAGACCCTGATCAGAAGGCACCTAGAGGAGCTGTCTGATCTAGGTCTACTCTGTTTGTAAATGCATATAAAGGCTTATTCATGGAGTAAGGGGTTAACAAACAGATTACTCTTTCATATTGATTTCTTTTATACTAGTTTTGATATTTGTTTTTTATGCAAGGTCTTTAACTTCCCTCAAATAATATATATATACCCCTTTTAATACCTTTGCAAACAGATCAGATTGTTCCTGTAGAAGCCTAATTAGATTTTTTTCAGTTTCACAATGGTATTCATCACCTTCATATTTGGCCAAAGCAGAAACTGTAGAACCATATCTATATTATATCATAAGCAAACCGGGCAGACCCTGATCTAGGGTCTACTCTGTTTGCAAATGCTTAGAAAGGTGTATTTATGGATTTCAGTTTCACAGTGGTATTCATCACCTTCATAGATAGTTATAGTTTTCTGTCATTTAGTGTTGACAACAGTTATATTTTGCACAAATTATTTTCTTTTCAACCCTTTTTTCTACACAGAACACCCCCCAGGGACAGAAGAGGACATCCACCCATATACTCCCGTCACCGGAGCCCAGTCCAGAGGGAGACTACATCGGCCAGCATTCTCAAGGCCTCGGAGGACACTATGCTGAAACGTACACCAAGAGGCAGAGACTGACCGGGAAATTTTCATACTGAGACATCTCAAACAACAAGGCTTGATGTAGACAACTTCTAAAATCTGATTCTGAGTTCATTTTCAAGCATCTGATTGGTCAGATTTTGAGTGAAACTCAAAATCTGACCAATCCGATACTTGAGAATGAACCTAGACTAGGGTATGAGGTTTTGTAACCTTTTAGCAGTCCTTTACTTACATTCAATTTGTGAGACTGCGATTACCTTCACAAACAGTTTGGATACATATAGGAAGTGGAATGAGTTTAATTATCATCAGTATCCAAGCTGTTTGGCACTCAGATTTTGTTTATAATAAGATGCAGATATTGATCATTTTTGTAGATAGCAGAATTGTTTGGCATTCATGTGGGTGAATAGCAATAACAATAGTAATGTATTCTTGACCCTTACGTGATGAATATTCATGTAATGACATCATGAATATTAATGAGATGAAATTTTGTGATGGCATATAAAGACAGGATAATTTGGCCATGGCAGAAACTATAGAACCAGATCTATATTATTTCATTAGCAAATAGAGCAGACCCAGATCAGACGGCTCCTACAGGAGCCGTCTGATCTGGGTCTACTTTGTTTGCAAAGATGTCAAAAGGCATTTTGATCAGGTAAGGGGTTAAGAGGTGCTTGGGTTGTACAAGGTGATTGTGAGTAAGCTTTCCCTTGGTATGTGATACTTTGGACTTGTAGTATAATTACAGGTGTACTGTGCATTTATATTAGAAGCCATTCATTTGGCTTTATATTTTTATGGAGATATTAGGGTAAATATCTTGATGTATATAGTCATAGTCATCATGATTTGGATACATTCATTATCTCCTTTACTCCATGAATATGTATATAAAAAAATAATGACTTCATGAATATTAATTGGATTTTTTGTTATAATGGCATGTGGACACAGGAAGTGTTGGCCATAGTGGAATCTGTAGAATAAGAGAATATATTGTTCTAAAGCAAACATGCTAGACCCTGATCAGACAGCTCCTATAGGAGCCGTCTGATCTTTAATAGTCTACTCTGTTTGCAGAGGCATTAAAGATGTATTTATGGAGTAAAGGGGTAAATATTTGCACTCAAACTTTAACTATCATCTGCAAAATTAGTCATGTGCTACAAATTTTTGATGTGGATTTCCTCCATTATTTTTCAAAACACAATGAATATGTCAAACAGTTTGGATCCTTATGTGATGCCGAGTTAATAGGTCCAAACTATTTGCATTAGAAATACAGGAAAACCTTTCTATAACGACCACTAAATTTTGTTAATTAGTTAGTATTTTGGGCAGGTGGTTGCATAAAGCAATGTGAAAGTAAAACAGAACGCTCCTATAGGAGCGTTCTGTTTTACTTTCATCTTGCTTTAAGCAACCTCCTGCCTTTAACACAAAATACTTGATGTAATTTAGTGGTCGTTATAGTCAGGTTTTACTTTACATGAAGCACGCAAAGCCAATATCTTACAGAGAGCATGATGGTGGCTGGGAATTATGGAGAACCATTTCACATTTTTCATACCACACATTTCAGTTGCTTTTGCAAAAATGGCGTCTTCATTGTTTTGCCAACAGTGCTGACCAAGGGTCTTAGATCCAGTGTATGATCAGAATTTACTCTGTTTGTCAAGTTTAACCATTTTCTCCATGAATATTCATGTAAGAAGTAATGCCATCATGAACAACTTCAATTTTAATGACATGAACACAGGGATTTTCAGCCCAGGCAGACATTGTACAATTATATCTATATTAGTTCATAAGCAAACCGAGCAGATCCTGATCAGATGGCTCCTACAGGAGCAATTTGATGTGAGTCTAGTCTGTTTGCAAAGGCATTAAAAGCGTATTGATGGAGTAAAGAGTTCAGACTTTGATTAGACACAAGAGCTGTAGATGAGAAGCTTACCAATCTGTTAACCCTGTACTCCATAAATACGCTTTTGCAAACAGATTAGACCCAGATCAGATGGCTCTTATAGGAGCCTTCTGATCAGGGTCTGCTCTGTTTGCTTTTGGAATTCTGTAGATTTGATTCTACAGTTTTTACTTTGCCCAAATATTTTGGTGTTAATATGCCATTTTAAAAATTAATCTAATTAAAATTATGGTGTCATTATTTCTGACATGAATATTCATGACGTGAAGGGTTAAATTTTGTATTTCTCAGCCAAATTCTATCTTGCTGGTACTCTGTACCTCATAGAGATGATTATGATGAGTACGAGTTAGATAGGTTTGGTAGAGTTATCCTGGTTATCCAAAATATTACTGCTCAAATCATCAGAGCTACAGATAAAAGTGTGTACCCAAATACCCCACCAATTCTCCATCAAACCTTATACTGTGACCACTCTATAGAATCGTCATTGTGATGCTAAAGTTGGTAACAGTATAGGGTTTAGTGGAGAAATAAAGGAGCTATTACCCAAATGCTAAAATTGTGATTTCCCCCCTGTGAATCGTCTCTTTGAGTAATAGTAATAGGGTTTGGTGGAGAAATAAAGGAGCTATTTTTGAAAATGTTTACATTTACGCATCTTATCTGGACCTCTGTCTAATCACACACCTCTTCATAGATGAAAGTTACTGATCTTGGTCAGTGTTGTTCATTAAGCTCTGAGAACACTCATTTCTTTCATCAGGACTTATTTTGTATATAGATAAATGATAGCCACATTCTTGTCAATTTTTTTGAAATCCATGTTCATATTTAAATGCTCAATGTATCATTATATGTGAATCTCTGTTAAAGTAGAGATTATGATGTTATATGTTTTGGTTATGTATATTTCTGGTTATTAACCTGTTGAATGTGGTACAAACATGCACTGTTATTTGCAAACAGTGTAGACCCAGATCTGAGGGTTCCTAGAGGAGCCCTTTGATGACAGTCTGCGCCGTTTGTCATTCAAAATCCTATAGCAGCATAACCGAGTTCAAGCAGAATGTACTGTAGGAGAATCATTGAAATATTACTTAATTAGCGACAGCCTCTGCATAAAACTTTCAAACATTTTGACTCTGCAAACATATTATGATCATGATTGACTTAAATGTAATATCATCATATATGTCATGAACCCTTTTCTTATAAATATTAACCCTTTTCCTGTTCTATGTTTATTTCAAATTTGAATACCTACTGAATATTCATGGACAAAATCGCTATAATGAAATATGGAAGGTAGAACATTGTAGCCATTTTAGAAAGTAAAGAAACATATCTATCAAAGTCTACAAGCAATCAGAGCAGACGCTGATCAGACGGCTCCTCTAGGAGCCATCTGATCTGCATCTACTCTGTTTGCAAATGCGTGAGAGCAGTGTCTGATCAGGCGACTCTTACAGGAGCCCTCTGATCTGGGTTTACTCTGTTTGCAAAAGTGTTCTATGGTTTATCTATGAGTTAAAGGGTTAAATCATTCTGGATCCTGATTCGTAAGGTTGTAATACTCCAGTCTACAACAAACATTACCGGATCAGAGATAATATTTGGCATTTGACAAGGGTCATTGTACTATTTTTGTTTTAGAGAGGAATCTATCCTGCAGTTTGTTTTATTCTTGCTATTTTGTTATTTGTTAATGTCTTGGTTTTTTTCTTAACATTTTTTATGTCTGTTGATATTGTAATTACTTGTTTCAAGATTACTCATTTTAAATGAATTATCTCTTTGCATACTATTAACCCATTACTCCATAGATAATTATTGGTTAACCCATTCCCTCATTTTGACGCCTTTTGACGCCTCTGTAAATGTCACTTTTTGAAACCATTGTGATAAAGAGAGCATTTGCTCCTGTGGAGCAAATGCTCTATTTATCACAATGGTTTCAATACTGCACAATTATAATTTTTTCCTTTCCTATAGTAAATGCTCCATTTCGGTAGATTTACTGAAAAAGGTTATGTCTAAAAATAGCCTATGAGGGAATGGGTTAAACTCCACCCTCTTGGCATATTTATTATCACCAATAGTACTTTGCTATGTATATATTGGCAATTGTTTCTATGAAAGGCAGGATAAAATCAGGTCTAGAAGATACTAAGTGCAAATAGTGCAGACCCAGATCAGACAGCTCCTTTAAGGAGCAGTCTGATCTGGGTCTCCACTGTTTGCAAAAAAGGTGTAGAAAACTTATCTTTGGAGTAAAGGGTTGATAAAGTAATTGTTTCCTGTGCACATTGTCTGTTACTGTACATGCATTCTTCATTCTAAGTTGGTCTATATAGGTTAAATTGCTAAATACTTAATTACCAAGTTCCTAAATGTAAATATTGTTTCAAAACTCATTCGAAATGCTTCATTGTAAATAACGAGCGATCATGTTCAGAATTCAGAAAATGCAACATTTGTATTTGTTCTTAACCCTTTTCCTACTGAATATTCATGCAAGATAGAATTGACATCATAAATATTCATTAGCAGAGTTTTTATAATGGTATGTGAACACAGGATTCTTTTACCATGGAAACTGAAGAGTCATATTTGTATTGTTCTTTGAGCAAACAGCAGACCCTGATCAGAGGGCTCCTGCAGGAGTCATCGTATCTGAGTCTACTCTGTTTGCAAAGGCTAATCAAAGGGTTGCTTTAACCCTTTACACCATGAATAAGCCTGCAAACAGAGTAGGCCCAGATCAGATAGCTCCTATAGGAGCCGTCTGATCAGGGTCTACTCTGTTTGCTTATGGAATTATATATAGATATGACTCTTTAATTTTTTTTTAATGTATTCATATGCAGTTTGAAAATTAATCTAATTAATATTCATGATGTCATTATTTCTTTCATGAATATTCATGGAGTAAAGGGTTAAACGGGTAAAGGGTTAATATTTTGAATGGTCCTTTTGTGTCCTTTTGTGTATGACACATTCCAAGTGTGGTGCATATTAATTTCAACATTTTCAGTTTCAGACATCATCTCTCCATATGTCACAATGTCTGTTAGAATGCTATTGGTGAATTGGTAAATGGTCTGTGATAGATAAGATGTCAGCAGCTTGACTTCTCATCAGCATCCAAACTGTTTGACACTGATTGTGACCCTTTACTCCATGATTATTCATGCTAGAAATAATGACACCATCAATGTTATTAATTACAGTAAAACCTCTATAACGGCCACTAAATTGTGTTAATTAGTTTGTATTTAGGGCAGGTGGATGCTTAAAGCAAGGTGAAAGTAAAACAAAACGCTCCTATAGGAGCGTTCTGTTTTACTTTGACCTTGCTTTAAGCAGCCACCTGCCTTTAACACAAAATATTTATGTAGTTTAGTGGCCGTTATAGAGAGGTTGTACTGTAGATTATTTTTTAAAAATAATCACATGGACACAGGAATTTTTGGCCATGCAGAAACTGTAGGATCAAGTCTATATTATATCATAAGCAAACAGAGCAGACCCTGATCAGAAGGTTCCTATGGGAGCCGTCGGATCTGGGTCTACCCTGTTCGCAAATGTGTAGAATGGCGTATTTATGGAGTAAATGGTTAATTAGCTTAATATCTATAATGGCTTATGAACAAGAAGCATTCTGGTCCTGGTAGACACTGTAGAACCAGATCTATATTATGGAGCAAGCAGTGCAGACCCCTGGTCAGATGGCTACTAGAGAAGCTGTCTGATCTGGGTCTTCACTGTTTGCAAAGGTATTAGAAGGTGTATATATGGAGTGAAGGGTCATGTGCATTTACCTAGCATTCTAAGAGGTTTAGGAAATCATCTGTATTTTATTTCTACGCTTTTTACCATATTTAACCCTTTACTTCATGAATATTCATGAAAGAAATTATGACGGCTTCTGGATTGGCAATAAATTCATGTGTTAATATGCCATTTTGAAAATTAATCAAATAATATTCATGATGTCATAAATTCTTTCATGAATATTCATGGAGGAAAGGGTTTAATGGTAATTAGGGTATATATTTGATCTGACAGTATGTTGGCAATTGAAGGTGTGCCTCTTTCATATGGGGTCATAACGATCTTATGAACAAGTGATAGCAATAACTTTTGTCTCAACATCCATCATCTGTGATGTTCACTGAGTATGCATATACATAGAAAAAAGTATATTTTTCATGGAAAGGTTAATATTGTAAATGCCGTCTTAATGGGACTTCATTTGCTTAAAGCGTTTTCTTTACATTGTTAGTGTTTGAACACATGCTTTCTTGGCCATGACAGAACCTGTAAAATTATATCTATACATGGTCATAAGCAAACAGCAGACCCTGATCAGATGGCTCCCACAGCAGCAGTCTTATCTGGGTCTACCCTGTTTGAAAATACAGGTGAACTTCGATAACTCGAACTTCAAGGGACCATACAAATTGGTTCGAGATAACAGATGTTCGAGTTATCCGATATCTAACCTGAACCATTTCTCAAGGCCCTTAATACAGGTCTAAAGTGATGCTGAAAGCTCCTATAGGAGCTTTCAGCATTACTTTAGACCTGTATTAAGCTGTAACATGTGTTTCTAGATATCTGTAGCGATACATTTTAGAACAATTCTTTATTGTAAGTTTTGGAGGGACTGAACGTTTTGTTCGAGTTATCCAGAAGTTCGAGTTATTTGAGTTCGAGATATCGAAGTTCAACTGTATTTCAAAAAAGTGTCTGTAACAGGAAAAGCATTGAGTATTTTCACTGGATATTATACAGTACGAAGATGCAAACTGATATCATTATCGTTCATGTCTCTTCTCTCTCACTGTCTTTGTCTGTCTTTCTCTCTCTCTTAGGCAAGACCTATATCAATAATTAAATTACTAGGTCGATTGCTGATAAGAGACTTTTCACATGGACTATACTCGTGCTTTTATGGAGGAAGTGCACATTGTTTTATGAAGTCCTCTTTGTTCATGAAAAACGAATAAATTCCATGAAAATTGATTTTGTGGTCGATATTTACCTGACCATTAACATTGGTGATAAATTGTGTTTATCCTTTACTCCATGAAGATATATTAATGTAAAAATTGTGGTAGAATCAGACAGTAGAGCCCCTCTAATACGACCACTTAATCAACAAACATGGCTGTCTTATCAGCAGGTGGTTGCTTAATGAATGACTAAAGTAATGAAGAAAGCTCCTCTAGGAGCTTTCTGCATTACTTTCCTCCTGCATTAAGCTACCACCTGCCTTTAAGACCCAGAATTATACATGTATCTAATTTTGGTGGTCGCATTAGAGGGGTTTTACTGTATATCACCCTTAACCCTTTCCTTCATATAAACACCTTTTCACGCATTTGCAAACAGAGTAGACCCAGATCAGACAGCTCCCATGAATGTTGATAAAAAATCTGTATTTTAAATTTTTCAAAAGGAAAAGTAATGCTAAAATATAATGGGTCACTTGATGAAGGAGCTTTGAAATGCCTTTAGCATACGTTGTAACTTCCACATGCATGGACAGGTTTTCATATAACTTCACACAACAATTGCCTATGTTACAAGGCTGTGTCATATACATATACCCACCTACTTCAAAGGTCAAGGTCAGTTTCTGAAACTGTGTTTTCGCTCTATCTTTCTGATGCATGAACAGATTTTGAAACACAGTAGTGTTGCCCAAGTCGCGAGGGTGTGACCCACTTGTCTCAAAGGTCAAATGTTAAGATCAACGTAACTGAAATTCAGTGGTTCTACATTTCTCAACAGATTTCACACCAATTATAATCTATACCACTTCTGAAAGTTACTTTCAAAAGTGGTATAGATTACAATTTGTGTGGAGTTTTATCAGTCTGTCCATACATATAGAACCATGGAATTTCAGTTATGTCGACCTTGGCATTGACCTTTGAGGCAAGTATTGTCTGGATCCAAACTGTTAGCAGAGGTAATCATTAATTCACTGATCGTGTTCAAAAACTTAATGCACGTATTTGCATATAACATATTAACCCATGTCAGCGACATAGTTTGGCCTTATTGGTATGAGTGCGAATGTACTTAGTATTAAATTGCATTACCAGTGACACATTTAAGTACAATGGTTTTTAAAGGAGATACCAATATTGTAACACTTACTAGTGTTCTGAATATACGTCACAAGGTCAGCTTAATAAGTGATAAAGAAAAGATACAATGCAGCTTGTTTATAGAATATATAGAGCGAGGTCAGTAATCGTTATCATTGGTCCCTTTTATATATTGAGATGTTTTTACCATTTCCTTCGCATAAACGCTTTTCACGCCTTTTGAAACAGAGTAGACCCAGATCAGACGACTCCTGTAGGAGCAGTCTGATCTGTGTCTGCTCTTGTTTGCTTATGGAATAATACAGATCCGATGCTCCAGTTTCTGGCACAGTAAATACATGTAATCATAAATTCTAACGTACGACGATCGCAACTGGAGGCAGAGTTAACCCTTTCCCTCATATAAACGTGTTTTCACGCATTTGCAAACAGAGTAGACCCAGATCAGACGGCTCCTAGAGGAGCCGTCTGATCAGGGTCTGCTCTGTTTGCTAGTGGATTTTGAAAGATCTGTTTCTTTACTTTCTAAAATGGCTACAATGTACCACCTTGCATATTTCATTCTGAATATTTTGTCCTTGAATATTCAGTAGGTATTGAAATTTCAGACAAACATAGAACAGGGAAAGGGTTAATCAATAGTTTCTAAAACGGTAGTAGTCAAAATTGCACCAGATTCAACAGCAGACATTTTTTTTTGACAGCGGGCTAACAATTTGTCAACAATCTCTTGAGTTTGCTTGTACTTGGGGAGAAGATTATCAACCAGATCGAGAGCGTGACTCGCGTGTCACAATGATATTCACCTGACAATTAATGAAATGACCCGTACAAAGGAACGTATAATATACGTCATTTTAACCATTTCCCTGTTCTATGTTTATTTAAAATTTCAAAACCTACTGAATATTCATGGACAAAATAGTTATAATGAAACATGGAAAAGTCGACCATTGTAGCCGTTTTAGAAAGTATAGAAACAGACCTATAAAATTCCATTTACAGAGCAGACCCTGATCAGACGGTTTCTATAGGAGCCGCCTGATCTAGGTCTACCCTGTTTGCAAATGCGTGAAAATGCGTTTATATGAAGGAAAGGTTTAATAGCCGCAAGTAATGTTTTTATAAAAAAATATTTATGGCCATTCATTAGGTAACGAGTTAACTCTTTCGCTGCCAAAAAAAGTGTCGTCTGCAAATATTGCTTGCAAAATTAATAATTTTGTCGTCTGCTAAAATATTCGTTTATTTTTTATCCCCAACATTACAACACTCGGCGTCTCATCTGGGTCCAAACCATTTGTATAAGTAAATACAAGGGTATATACCGATTTATTGGAGTCTATATATATTACATGTATATAATAATATATGTATATATAAACTCCAATGAAGCAACACAGACCCCGATGTAAGTAACCACAGACGCTACATTGGCAACGAAAGACATCATGCAATGCAGAAAGCTCCTATTAAGCTACCACCTGCCTCTAAGATCCAGAATATTAGACCACCTTCTGAGCGATCGTTATGGAGAGGTTTTAAACCTTTACTCTGTGAATATTCATGAATATTAATTAGATTATTTTTTACAATGACACATTGTCACTAGAAATGTTTGGCTACAGTAGAAACTATAGAATCATATCTACATGTATATTATTTCATAAGCAAACAGAACAGACCCTGATCAGACGGCTCCTACAGGACCTAGTGTTTGCAAAGGCGTAGAAATGCGTATTTATGGAGGAAAGGGGTAATGGATGTGATATATCTCCGACGTTTATTGTGTTATTGATTGTTGGTCAATGTTCTGTATTTTTCTAGATTAGGTATCTCCTCATTAACCCTGTACCTGATAGAGACACGTTTCCATGAATTTGCAAACAGTAGACCCAGATCAGACGGCTCTTGTAGGAGCCGTCTGCCCAGGGTCTGCTCTGTTTGCGTGTGGAATTGTACAGATCTGATTCTCCATTTACTGCCAAACATCCCGTTTTCACATACTATTACAAATATTCAGCTAATAAAAAATCATGGATGTCGTTACATCTTAAATGAATATTCATGAGAAACAAGGTTAAAGGTACTATGCTCCTACAGAACAGTATATAAAGTGAACTGACTGGCTCATCATACGAACTGAACAAAAGGCCTCAAACTGATCTTGAAGACCAAACACGGAGCACACTAAAAGAGAAGATGGGTGTTGCTACGTACTGTCTTTGCGTTGTAGCCTTTGCTTTTACGGCCAGTGCTGCGTTGTCTTCGAGTTCTGAGGACAAACTCAATTTCTTGTTGCAGCAGGTTCAACAGCTGGAAATCAAGGATGTGGCTCACCAGAGTGAAATTCAAGATCTGAAGACCAAATTGGCTTCCATGGATACGACATTCGCCAAAAAGACAGCGAACATGATGACGGAGATTGCACAGTGTCAAGCCAGTATCCAAGCGCAAAACAACCAATCCGTCGTCGTCAGTAAGTATTTATATGTATATGCCATTGTTAAATCTTATCCCATTATGAAAAAAAGTTTGCTCAAAGTTAGATCTTGTAAAATTCGACTACTGCCGAATCCGCCCACCCAATTATTTCTCTTGTGTGTGTGTGTAAGATACGTATACAGTAAGACCTCTCTATAACGGCCACTAAATTGTGTTAATTAGTTGGTATTTAGGACAGGTGGCTGCTTAAAGCAAGATGGAAGTATAGGTCCTATATGAGCGTTCTGTTTTACTTTCACCTTGCTTTAAGCAGCCACCTGCCTTTAACACAAAATACTTGATGTAATTTAGTGGCCGTTATAGAGAGGTTTTACTTTACGCATATTTCGTCTGTTTGTTTGTATGTGTTTCATATACTTTTGTTTTCCTTTTTCTTCTTAATTTTCATTTTCGATCCTAATTCAGTAAATCAACAGCTTATTACTCAAAGCGTGTTATTATTACAATAGCTTTGTGAATATAAGTTTATACACCAAACTCTTGTAATTATTGTAGCCAATCTCGTTTATCAGATCATTCATTTCTATGTTGAACTTAAACGTTCCCGTCTATATATAAAATAAATTATGTACGGTCATTATCTGATGGAGAGAAACTTCATAAGACTTATAGTCTTTCGTTTCAATCATTGTTCTGTAATTTACAATTGTTTATATGCATATTTCTGAAATAAATTTGTTTAAACTAATCGTTAAAAAATGTCATGACAAGACAACTCTCATCAAATTCTACCCTTCTTAGACTTCGAGTTTTGTTTTATTTTGACCATAATGATGTTTTCACCTTTCATATTGACGTTACGCACGTGCGTAAGTGCGTATCGCTGTTCACGCCCTTTGTTTAAGACCTTTGCAAAGAGTGTAGATCAATATCAAGGGACTCATAAGGGAACTGTTAGTGTCATATCTACTATAATTTAAAAAGCAAACAGAAATTGCAGTGTAAGATCTATTATAATTTCATACACAAACAGAGTAGACCAAGATTAGACGGCTCCTACAGGAGCCGTCTGATCTGGGTATACTCTGTTTGCTAAGGCGTGAAAACGCGTTTATATGAGGGAAGGATTTAACAAAAAAGGTACATTAATTTGCTCACCATGGTAATTCCTTTCATTCTAGACGGTCAACGAGACCCAGCAGCGGGGAATGTGGCCTTCTACGCCATCGCCTCCCCGCACTATGTAACAAACATCCGAATAGGGCAACATGTTGTCTTTGACACAGTCTTCACGAACATCGGTAACGCCTACAACCCCACATCGGGTACATTTGTTGCCCCCTTAGGAGGCACCTACGTGTTTTCTATTGCGATCAGCGGACGTCAGAATGGCGACACGACGTCATACTTTGTCGTTAATGTAAACAGTGTGTTACGTGGCAAGCTGATTTCACACACCCTACAGCAGAACTCACAGTTCCTCATCTTGACCCTGAAGGCGGGCGACAATGTGTATACAACGACAGTGAATGACTACAATGGAATACTCGGTACCTACTACTCCACGTTCTCCGGCTACTTGCTGTATTAGTGATCCTTCAACCCTTTACTCCATGAATATTAATGTAGGACATAATGACATCATACACTTTGATTAGATTAAATTGTTATTTTGGAATAGTCCATTTGAAAGTTCAGAGTTGAAAGGGTTAGAGGCCGCCGTTTGTTTACCAGGTGGTATCCTTTAAAGGGGTTTTATTGTATTTTTTTTTAATTTAACTCTTTCGGCGCCAATGTCGCCTGTTGGCACCATTGAAAACAGTACAGTCCCATGTCAGAAGCCGCCTTTTCAAGGCGGCATCTGGCCTGGGACTTCACTGTTTTCTGTATTATTCTAGCCCAAGCATACAGGTTTTTAAAAACAAATGTTTTACTAATATGTACCTTTATTATTTAGTTTAGAATTATATTTAATATGACATTATTATTGCAGACGACACTTTTAAATTTGGCGCCAAAAGAGTTAATTCCACGTGTGTTGTTGATGCAATATTAAATCAAAATATGTTATGATAATGTTGGAAATAAAGATATCGCATACAGGTTCATTGTTCACGTTCCGTTATTTCAAAATGCATGTATGAATGTTTATAGAAACCAAAGCATTTTCGATACGCACTCCTACATACAATCACCATAATACAGTCACAATAAAATCACAATTCGAAAAGAAAAAAAACAAGAAAAGAAAAACAACACACATACTCACACACACACATGCACGCACGCACCCAAACACCGAACAAAACAACAATAAACAACAACAACAAAACAACAACAATGACAATATCATTTGCAGTGAATCAGTAACCAGGCCATACACCTGGTCGTGCCCATGGTGAACGTGCCGGAATTACGGATGCAAATGGTCTGCATGGAAGGTAGCATGTCCGAACGGTGCAGACCCAGCGCACTTGAATGTGAGTCAAACACTTGTGCAAAATAAGATGATATGTACTGTATTATATCTATATGTATCGCGGTGCTACATGTTGGTCGGTGTTCTAATTTCTAATCTACCCTTAACCATTTACCTTTTAACGCCCTTGCATATATAGTAAACCCAGCCCAGACGGCTCCTATGGGGGCCGTCTAATCGGACTCTGCACTGTTTGATTATGAACTTATATAGATCTGATTCTACAGTTTCTGCTATGGCGAACAATCCTTATATTCTTATGGCATTTCAGCTAAATGATATTCGCATAGTGGTTATATCTTACATGAATATTTATCAGGTAATGGGTTTAAGATAATGTCGACCAATATGTATATAAACTTTATTATAAAGAGTGTTTACTTTATAATCATTACGGACTGGAAACAGCAGAGCATATTAAGTTACTAGACACGTACCATAACTCGGAGAAGATGGGTCTTGCTGCGTACTTTCTTTGCTTTGTAGCGCTTGCTTTTACGGCCAGCGCTGCACTGTCTTCGAGTTCTGAGGACAAAATCAACTTTCTGCTACAGCGAGTTCAACAGCTGGAAATCAAGGATGTGGCTCACCAGAGTGAAATTCAAGATTTGAAGACCAAATTGGCTTCCATTGATACGACATTCTCCAAAAAGACAGCGGACATGATGACGGAGATTGCACAATGTAAAGCCAGTATCCAAACCCAAACCAACCAATCCGCCGTCGTCGGTAAGTATTAATACTACTGTAAATAATTGATTGAATCGCCGCCATCCACTTTTTGTAAGATATCTGTTAACCTTCAAACTCTTGATCATTGATATAAGACACAATAACACGATGAACATAACCAAATTGTATTTATAATGGCACATGAACAAAACAATTTTGACCTTGGCAAAAACTGAATTTAACGAACTCCATGTGATTTCATAAGCAAACGGAGGAAACCCCAATTAGACGGCTCCTACAGGAGCCGTCTGATCTGAGTCTGTTCTAAAGGCATCAAAAGACAAGGCGATTCTAAAGAGTGTTCACAAGATAGGGTTTGGTGGAGAAAAAAAAGAAGTTATTCTTGAAAACTGTTTTAATTCACGTTTCTTGTCTGGAGATCTGGTTACGGTTTTTGAAACTGAACTAAGTAGTTCCACGTTTGCATTCTACTTTTAACCCTTTCCCTCATAAATATTCATGTGAAAGACAATGGATCTATGGATAATAATTATCTGATTTTTGTAATGGCACCATGGACAAGGGGGGGTGGGGGTGACCATGGCAGAAGCTGCTATAGAATCATATCTACTAGGCGGTCTTCCGATTGGTTCTGTATTTGTTCGCGATGACGCAGTAATAGCATTATTGCGAGAGGTGATGTAAACTGTTCGTCTTCATAAAATGGACCAAACTATTATTTAAGTGGTTATGGTGTTTAAAGGAACACTTTATTTATAGAATATTACCTTTAAACCAATTCCCTCAAATAAAGTTTTTTAAACCCATGGCTCCAGTCACAGTAAAAATGCCCTTGTTAGAATGCTGATAAAATTTGCGGCTAATTAATATTAACCCTTCCACTCCCTATCGACTGTGTTACAATGAGGGGTGCGCCTGCGAGAGGACATGTTAAGGTTTAGTAACGATAACGTTAAGGCGCCTGCCCATTGTGTTAAGGTGCCTGTCCATATATTCAACAGCACGGGCGAGATTGAATAAAAATTACATTATCAGGTGATTAAAGTAAGATTTGTTTAAAGTTTTAAATACGTGTTAGTCTTATTACTGTTATTTGATTTATATATGGTGTTTTTCGTTTGATTTTGTTCTGATTTCATTGTTTTATAGAGGATAATGTGAATCGTTAGGATTAATGCAAAATAAATGGCATAGTCTTTTGAATATAAGTTTCAAACACCAGTGCTATGTACAAGCATAATCCAAAACTAATAATAGACCAATTTCATAACAAATTTTCTCTCTGTTGACTGGTTATATGGCACATCGGATGCATTTCTTAAAACTGCATTGTTACGGCGTGTGCCAGAGGGTGTTACGGTTCATGCTCTACAGCCAAACTTACAGTTACGGTTTCTAATCGAAAACAATAAGTGTTTTTGAGAGTACGGAATCGATGTTTTAGGCCTGATAGAAGACTCAAACTACACTGGTTCTGTCGTAAATATTGAGTGAGGTTACAATTTAAACTGAAAGTTGTATTTAACGAAATTATGGAACACGTACCCCATTCTAAATACCAGCACTTGTGTGACCCGTAATAATATGCCAGATTTTTAACAGCCATTGTAGAAATTAAATCTGACTAAACCTTCGATGAACTCAGCAAATCGATAGGACGAGAGAAAGTTGATTTATCGCTATTAATTCATGCAAACACGCATCAATGACAACTAATGTACAACTAAATATTGGTGACGTGTTTTTATGAACTAAATTTAGCTGTTTCTTGCAAGAATAATGTTTAATAGCAATATCTAAGGATATACCAATATCCATAAGATAGTGCAAACTGTATACCACGTACCGGTTGACAAATAACCGCATCAGTTGCAACTCGTAAAATAGTAGGTAGACCACCCGTAATGCACCAATTTAAAAACCTTTGAGAATCTTACGACTTCGAAACCAATCGTCTTCCCGGAAAATGTAGAAAGGTTCCGACGTCCCACGATGTTTTGATATTTTTCCAACATGATACATTACGACTGTTATACTTTAATTTAAGAAAATGGGATTGCTATCTTGTTTGGCAGGGGTGTTTCAGTTGTTCACACGCTGTCATATTTTAAGGTTCCTTATCCAACAAATTTGTTTCTAATTCAAGACAGTCATGAATTCGAGGTGCCCCTATTGCAGCTACGCAACAAAGACTTACGACGATGCAGTGCGCCACTGCATCGTTGAATACCCTAATACTTTAGTTGCGTTTCTCGTGGAGACAATGCAAGATCACCAATTGAGATATAAAAAGAGGACTTTCAAAGTATTCGGGAAAGACATACTTGCGGAAATAGATGATGTTTATTATAATTATGCAATATACGTTCTTGATATGCATTTTTTGCTTGCAAACATTAAATGTCCATATCATTCACCTCAACATTGGGATGTCTGGTATGAATTTTGAATTTCGGCATAACATCGCAAATTTGATAGGGTTAAATCATCCAGTCATATTAACTTGGCATTTGTTTTGGCCAAGCTTCGTCCGGATTTGATGAAGATGAGCCAATACCTATGCAAAGTTAAAACAAACTGGATAATAAATTTGCTTACAAAACACTATTGTAAGAGGCATATTATTCATTTGATAGGCGGGACATTGTTTTGAATAACGTACCTATTTTTGTCACAATAATGTCTTTCTGTACAGTAATATTATATCGTATAAATCCTTAAACATGTGTGTTATGTGTTACATAATTATCCCTTAATCGAGACAATTGCTTATCCATATTTATAGCGCCCAATTGCAGCCATAGGGACTCGTCTGCATTATAAATATATAATGCAGTTAAACCTGTCTTGCTGCCATAGGGTGATAGGTTGCTTGATTGAACATGTGGAAATACAGCATTTATAATGATAACAGTACTCGGTAAATTAGAATTTCCAATTTATTTAAAACAAAATATTCATTTTAGAGTACCCAAGACAACTCCATACTAATCATCTGTTACAGTGATAACTCTTCTGAATTCTGCAGTCTTCGAACTGTGTCAAAACGTAAAATGGAAGTACAAAATATATGCCTGTCGCCACGAGAATGTTGACTTAGTGATATAACAATGAGTGAAGATTCAGATCACATAAATGCGGAATTTCTTTGCTTGATGACCTCCAAGGATAAATGCGTCATCAGTTGAGACATAAGTTGATTTATTCTTTTTCAATACAGTAACACCTCTCTATTACGACCACTTAATAACATTAATTATTCTGTGTTTATGTCAGGTGGCAGTCTTTCACCTTGCTCTAAGCTGCCACCTGCCTTTCTTACAACCAATTAGCATTCTTTTTAGTGGTCGCAATAGAGAGGATTTACTGTATTTGAAATGAAACTTAGCCTTATTTTCTTTTGGCTAATCACAAATGAATTCATACCAATAGGAGTTGTAGCAAGCACAGGGACCCGACACGATTGATTTTTAAAAAAAAATTTCAACTTAGAAGGGATGGGGCGAGAATAAACTGAAAATCAATTGTACCCCTTGTCTCTATATATTCCTGTTGACATATTCTTTTTTTAATTCAATCGTGTCGGGTCTCTGTGGTGTCAAGAGCAATGCAAAACTAATAAGTGACTTTTTCAACACGGTTCACTTTAATCACTAACGTTAAACACTATTGAACGAATATCATAAGAACATAAACATGGATAAACATGTAATATAAAACAGAATTTAAACTTTAACTATGAACAAGGCAATTATAGTACTTCCCCTTGCATAATGCTCATTACCACAATGCCCGGGTATTCATAAACACTACATGTGTTCAACCAAAATGAATTTATCAGTTTATATTGAAAGCGTCTGTACGGACAGACGGACGGATGGACGAACGACGGACGGTGACAATAGCTCACCTTGAGCATTTGGCTCAGGTGATCAGGTGAGCTAAAAGGGAAATTTATGGATTCTCTCAACTAGCGGCTCAATTTCAATTCGGGCTCAGATATTTCAATTTTGTTTGTAAGCAAACTTGAGGCTTGGTTTCGATTTCAGGCTCGGGCTCAACATTGTTTATAAACACTGTCCCATATGAAGCATATGCACACATCAGGTTAAGCTAATTTGCAGTTTTTCCTGTGTCTTGAGAAGGACGGTCTCCATGAAAATGCGCATGAGAAATCTTTTGAACCATGCTTCCCCTGTATGTGGTCTAGCAGGACTGACCTCGAATTTAGCACTGCTCCACAAGTGTCGCACTTGTGTTCTTTCCTCTCCGTCTTATTCGGACAGGTGGTCAAGTGTCTCCTTAAACACGATTTGTATCCAAAAGATGCTTGGCACAAGTTGCAGGTATAAGGTTTCGATCCTACGTGTTTATTTATATGTCCAACGTAGGCTTCTTTCTCATAGTACTTTTTGCCGCACGTGTCGCACACGAACTTACATTGGCCCAAATGATTCATTGTGCGATGCCGTTTGAGCGAGCCGCGAGAATTAAATCTCAAACTGCCTGTCTCGCACATTAACGGGTCCTTTTGGTGTATCGATTTCATGTGTGTCTGAAGATCATATAATGATGAGTATGTCTTATCCCACGATGTACACTGATTTCTTTTATTAAGATGAGCAGCTTGTTTATGACGAGACAAATTGCCCCTGGACTTACTTTTGTACGGGCACCTGATACACATGTACAGTCTTTTATCAACGGCAACAGGTGTAGATGTTATTATAGTGGGGTGGGTGGAGTGTTGTCATCCGAGGCCTCATTGTTATTTTCGTCCAGCGACACGATGCTTTCCTCGCTTATGTCCAGGAAAGTGCTTTCGTCATAGGAAATTTCCTCTACAGACATTCTGGCAGAGACCGTAACGCTGTAGATAAGAGAGCGTAACATGCGTCAGTTGATTGGGAAGAAACCGTAACATGTACACGGATGTGATAGTATGGATAAACTCGTCAAAAGCAACTTATAACATGCAAATTAAGTGTACATGCAGATTTTAAATGTTAAAAAAGGCATCACCGGTACATATCGTTTAAGATATTTCACCTTTAGTGAAACGAAATGTAAAACAGAGCAACATTTTAATGATTTGAACAATTTATTACTTTTAAAACCCTTTTTCCGTGCACTAATTGCTATTAACACGATTTCCTGCGCACGTATGATGTATAATTCGATGCAATATACGATATTGCTTAAGCATTGTAACACAGTCGATAGGGAGTGCCTTCGCTTGCTGAATTTTAAAATACATTTCTCCTTCTTTACCCATGCCCTTGTGTATATTTACATATATCTTCACTGTGTACAAGTATTTCGCGGTGCAATCACTGCTGTGGAGTGCACTGGTTGCACAATAAACTTGTAAATAGTGCAGACCCTGATGAGACAGCTCCTGCAGGAGCTGTCTCATCTCGGTCTTCACTATTTACAGGTAGGTATATTGACGTGAATAGCAAGCGAAGGGTTAACTAGTACGGTCATTATTTGTTACATTTTTTAAAACAGGAAAAAGATTAAATTGTCCTTAGTAATATGGTAATAAATTAATCAATGCGTTCTCTTGCAGATGGTCACCGCGCCCCTGCGTTGACACAGGTCGCTTTCTATGCCATCGCCTCGCAACACACAGTAGACAACATCCGCACAGGCCAACACATTGTCTTTGACACAGTCTTCACGAACACTGGCAACGCCTACAGGCCATCAGATGGCACATTTATCGCGCCTGTAGGAGGCACATACGTGTTTTCTATTGTGATTAGCGGGCGTAAATCCGGGGGGTTGACATCATATTTCGTTGTTAACGTGAACGACTATATGCGCGGCAAGCTAATCTCACACACCTTGCAACAGAACTCTCAGTTCCTAATTCTGACTCTGAGGGCGGGCGACAGCGTGTATACAACGACACAGGAGGACAACAACGGTATACTGGGTGTCTACTACTCCACGTTTTCAGGTTTCCTGTTGTATGAGTGATCGTAAAGTGTACAGTAGAACATGTCTTAACCCACTCCCACTTAGGCTATTTTCAGACCTAACCTCTGTGATTAAATCTACCAAATAGGAGCATTAACTAGAGAAAGAAAATTTTCAGAATTGTGTAGTTTTAAAACCATTGTGAAAAATAGAGCATTTGCTCCTGTGGAGCAAATGCTCTATTTATTACAATGGTTTCATAAAATGACTTTTAGAGAAGCGTCAAAAGGCGTCAATATGTTGGAAATGGGTTAAGTGGTCATCACAAAGAGGTCTAATGATTGGCATGTAAGACAGGTGCATGGTAGCTTAAAGCAGGTAAAAATGACAATCAAGTATTAACCACATACGCTAGTGTAAATAAACGTGATTTTTATAGACAACTACATCATATCTTTGTCTGCTATAACTGGAACTTAAAAAATATTTATCTACATTCATTAAACAACATTGCGAGTTATCTGTACTCTCCTAGAACAAAAAGAAACAAAGTTCGATGATTACGTGATTGTTGTGATCTAAACGTTTTGATATTCCCACTTTTCAAAATCATGTTTTAATGTATTGCATGTATACCATGATGATGTACTATGTACAAGTCTGTAATAAATTATCTATTCTGTTCTGTTTTATAAACACGACGGTTGCTTAACCCTTTCCTCCATAAATACGCCTTTCTACCTACGCCTCTGTAAAAGTCACTTTATGAAACCATTGTGATAAATAGAGAAAATGTTCTATTTATCATAAAGGTTTCAGAACTACATTTTTCTAAAATGTTCCTTTTCTCTAGTCAATGATCCTTTTCGGTAGATTTATTCTAAGAGGTTGTATCTAAAAATAGCCTATGAGGGAATGGATTAAACTCCGATCTGTAACAATTTTCCCTTTCTTATGATTCTTTAAAGCTTGAGAAAACTATTGACTGAACGTAAAACATCGTGGATCCAGATGAGACGCCGAATTACCTGGTTTCTCATCTGGATCCAAGCTGTTTGAAAATGTTAGGTCGCGTTTATCAGGCAAAGAGCTAATAAATATAAAAATACCCAAACTAATACAACAATGCTTACAATGTGGCCAATCATTAGTATTCTGTCAAATACTATACTATTATATATTCAGGGGTCCTCTGATTTGGGTATCGACATTTGTATCATTTCTGTCAAATAAAAACTTTGTCTAGCTTTTTACAGTTTTATTCTACACATGACCTCGCCATTCGAAGACAGTCTGTCTTGATTAGGAACAAATCAGAATATAGGTTCCTGGAGCGATGTTCTAAAATGTTAACTTATTTATTTGTTCCATAAAATCCCCTTATCAATATTAACCCTTTAAACGCTCAATTGTTCAAGTGGAATAGCCCATAACTATTCATTGACGGAGTCCATTCAGTATAAAGGTCTTTTAAAACGGATTCAGGGTGACAAACAGTGCATATCCTGATCAGAGGGCTCCTTCAGAAGCCATCTGATCTGGATCTACACTGTTTGCAAATGACAGTACAGTCGTTTCCCGCATTCAAAGGTTTAAGGTCAATAGTATAAATAAAAGAGCCCTTAAAAACAACACATATTCTCACTGGCACCTAGAAGACTAGTGAACCAGTAGTATTTTAAATCAGGATGAATATACTACCTTGCCTGTTGCTCGCTTGCCTCAGTATTGGAGTCCAGTCATTTGACGGTTCAGAATTAACTGAACTAGTAGACAAAAAGTTTGAGGCCCTTTTGGAGAGAATACAGGTTCTAGAAGCCAAAGATGCAGACAATAAGGATACAATGGCGGCCATGCAGGCTAGTTTCAGTCAGCGGGAGCAGTCACTGATGGATCAGGTGTCTCGACTTGAGCACAAGTACGCCACCGACATCGCCGAACTCACGGGGAATACCGAGGGAGACGAGAGTCAACAAAAAGGTAACGGAGCTATACTGGTCAATTTTAACCCATTTTCTTATAGGCTATTTTTAGACCCAGTCTCATTGAATAAATCTACCGGAAAGGAGCATTTACTAGCAAAAAATTAAATGTTAGTATTGTGTAGTTTTGAAACCATTGTGACAAATAGAGCATTTGCACCCATAAATCAAATGCTCTATTTGTCACAATGGTCTCTAAAAGTGACTTTTACAGTGGCGTCAAAAGGTGTCAATATGAGGGAATGGGTTAATCAACGCTGGTATTGATGAGTTTCGTTTCATTATAATGGTAGTGACCGTTTTAATTCTTTAATGGGTAAAGACAAAACATGGACAACATATAACTTTAAATGAAGAGTGTCGATACACTTCTTTTGAGAACTGCGTAAGAACCTCTGTATAGCCGCCATTTTATAATAAATAAATATTTTAGCACAATCTCTCATACTGATGCCTTTTGACGCCTCTGTAAAAGACACTTTTTGAAAACCATTGTGATAAATAGTGCATTTGCTCCATAGGAGCAAATGCGCTATTTATCACAATGGTTTCAAAAATACACAATTCTAAAATTTATCGTTTTGTTAGTAAATACTGCTTTCGGTTGAATTTTTCAACGAGGCTGTGTCTAAAAAGAGCCTATGAGGTAATAGGTCAAAGCAGGTGGTTGTTTAATGCAGAACAAAAGATATGCTTAACTTCCATCCTGCATTAAGTTAATTAACGCCTGCCATAATTCTTTACCTTGTGAATATTCATGTACAACAATAAGGACGTCATACGTTTTTATTAGCTGAAGGTTTTGCTTTGATCGAAACTTTAGAACTTATTATAAGATCTGAGATAATATATTAGCAAACAGAGCAGACCCTGGTCAGACGACTACAGGAGCAATCTGATCTGGGTGTGCTCTGCTTACAATGGTTATCTCGCATTCGCCTATGGCGACGAAAGAAATGGGATCGAATGCAATGCCACCTAAGATCTAGATTTAATTCTCCTTTAACTTTTCAGTTACGCGCCGTCTTGCAAACCAGCCGACTGTTGCTTTCTTCGCAACAGCTCCCGAGTACGATTTGTCCAGAATGGCCACCGGTCAGAAGATAACTTACGCCCAGCCTACGACCAACATTGGTAACGCCTTTCACCACAGCGACGGAGAGTTCGTGGCACCAGTGAAAGGGGATTACATGTTTGTCGTAACTATCTGCGGGAAATTACAGACAACCAACAATTTCAACGTTGATCACAATGGCGCCATTAAGGCCAAATTGTTCATTGGTCCTACGATACAACAGTCTACCCAGTCTGTCATTCTAGCCATGTTGCCAGGCGACACCGTGTCCGTGAAGAGTGGCAGAGACAACAATGGCGTTTTTGGTTCCACCTATACATCCATTTCCGGTTTTCTTTTGTAACTCTTTGCTGTTTTGTTATTACACCTTTTACTCCATAAACACGCCTTTATACCCCTTTGCAAACAGGGTAGACCCAGATCAGACGGCTCTTGTAGGAGCCGACTGATCAGGGTCTGCTCTGTTTGCTTATGAAATGATACAGATATGATTCTACAGTTTCTGCCATTGCAAAATTTCATGTTTTCGTTTGCCATTGTGAGAAATAATCTAATAATTATTCCTGATGTCATTATTTCTTACATCAATGTTCAAGTAGTAAAAGGTTAACCCTTTCCCTGTTGAATATTCATGTAAGAAATGATACCATCATGAATATGTATTTACTGATTATTTTTTTATTATGGCATAAGTACGCAGGATAGTTCGGTACGTATTGATACAAACTGTAGAGTCGGATCTGTTATAAATTCCATAAACAGAGTAGACCCAGATCAGACGACTCCTATATGAGCCGTCTGATCTAGGTCTACTCTGCAAAAAAGTGAAAAGGCGTTTATATGAAAGGAAAGAGTTAACTCGAATTGTCGTCTGCTACATTTGTCAGCCATTTAATTTTCCTGTAATGTTTCTTCCAAACATATAGTCTCAAAGGGTTTAGATCCTGATAAAAAACCGAGTTACTTGGCGTCTCATCTGGTTCAGGGTCCATGCTTATAAAGCCGAGTTTATTCTCAAGCTTTTGATTGGTCAGATTTGAGGCAAAGGCTCAAATCTGACCAATCAAAAACTTGAGAATGAACTCAGGCTCAACTAAAAAGTTTTATAAGCATGGATATAGACTATCAAGAATTCGTCACTAGCGTGCAAAGATCTATCTAACTACAGAGTTAATTATTTCCATGGCAATGAAAACTACAGATTATTTAAGAAATCAATAAAAGTTTTGCCAGATGATATAAACGTGGAAACTTTGTTGTACAGTAAACCTCTCTATAACGGCCACTAAATTACATTAAGTATTTTGTATTAAAGAAAGGTGGTTGCTTAAAGCAATGTGAAAGTAAAACAGATCGCTCCTAAAGGAGCGTTCTGTTTTGCTTTCATCTTGCTTTAAGCATCCACCTGTCCTATATACCAACTCATTAACACCATTTAGTGGCCGTTATAGAGAGGTTTTACTGTATTACTGAATGCAGAAAATCCAAAAGAGAACAAGTGTTGCCAAGTTCATGCTTAATCGGTATTAGTTAATGATTACGACATTTTGCATTGATAAAAGCATTGGCGTAACATCAATAGACATAGCATGCATGTTTACCTTGTGAATAAATTATTCAAGAATATGTTACTTCATGAATATTCAGACTGCATTTATAAAATGGTACCTAAGCAATGGAGCTTTTGGTTAACCCTGAACGTTTAGTATAATTCCTATATAGTTCCATTAGTAGCAGACCCTAATCAGACGGCTCCTATAGGATTATATTGGGCCTACTGTGACAGTGTTTGCAAAGGCGTCAAAATGCGTCTCTATGAGAAAAAGGGTTTAACCCTTTCCCTGATGAATATTCATGTAGGCAATAATGACGTAACGAATATTAATAAGATTATTTTTATAATGGCATATGAACGCAGTACATTTTGGCTCAGGTAGTAGCTGTAGAATCAGATCTATATTACACCATAAGCAAACAGAGTAGACCCTGATCAGACGGCTCCTATAGGAGCCGTCTGATCTGGGTCTACTCTGTTTGCAGATGCGTCAAAATGCGCTTACATAAGTTAAAGGGTTAAAAGTAACAAGTAAAGAGATTGCAGTTTATGTTGCTTTAAAAAACACTGTGGAAGCGAACACAATGAAAAGAAAAAAACACTTGTAAGTATCCATCAAACAGTAAACGTTTTGTCAAATATTGTATTTTATGTTAATAAATACAGTTAATATAATATAGAGTTGAGTATTGTATTATATCATATTATCATTGCTAATTTATATAAAAAAAAAAGGTTGTTGTCGTAGATTATAGGAAACTTACACAAGCCAACTCAAGAATTTAACCCTATCCTTCATACAAACGCATTTTGGCGCATTTGCAAACAGAGAAGACCCAGATATTATTCTGTTATTTTCTGTTTGCTTTAGACATGCTAAAGATCTGATTCTACAGTATGAATTCCAAGCAAACAATTTTCTTGAAAAGTTTACATCATGAAACTTCAGCTCATAAATTGTTCATGATGTCATAATTTCTTACATAAATACTGAACAGGGTAAGGGTTAGGAGAGTTTAACCTAGCACAAATCGAGGACTTGGTGAAAAACTATTCTAACTCCTTCACTTTGTGAAGGAGTTAGAATACTTTTGCACCAATCCCTCGAAATGTCATAGTGGTAACTCTCTATGTAAATGCCTAATAGGAGTATTTAGACACTTTAACCCTTGACTTCATGAAGACTTCGTAGGAAATAATGACATCATGTATGTCAGTTACATGACATTTTATAATAGCAAATGAACACATAAACATTTAGCCATGACAGATACGGTAGAATCGGGTCTATATTAGTCCATGGGCAGACAGAGCTTACCTTGGTCAGATGGCTCCTAAGAAACTGTCTAATCTGGGTCTTCTCTGTTAACAAATGCATTAACAGCGTTTCTACGGAGTAAAGTAGTATTAGTAGTGGTGGTGGTGGTGGTAGTAGTATTAATGGTGGTAGTAGTAGTGGTGGTAGTAGTTGTGGTAGTAGTAGTAGTAGGTAGTAGTAGTAGTAAAAGTAGTAGTAGGTAGTAGTAGTAGAAGTAGTAGTAGTAGGTAGAAGTAGTATAGTACTAGTAGTAGTAGTAGTAGAAGTAGTAGTAGTGGTGGTAGTAGTAGTAGTAGTAATAGTAGTAGTAGTAGTAGTAGTAGTAGACTAGTAGTAGTAGTAGTAGTAGTAGTAGTAGTAGTGGTAGTAGTAGTAGAAGTAGTAGTAGGTAGAAGTAGTATAAGTAGTATAGTAGTAGTAGTAGTAGTAGTAGTAGTAGTGGTGGTAGTAGTAGTAGTAGTAGGTAGTAGTGGTAGTAAAAGTAGTAGTAGTAGTAGGTAGTAGTAGTAGTAGTAGTAGGTAGAAGTAGTAGTAGTAGTAGTGGTAGTAGTAGTAGTAGTAGTGGTAGTAGTAGTAGTAGTAAGTGGTAGAAAAAGTAGTAGTAGTAGTATCAGCAGCATCAGTAGAAATAGTAGCAGAAGATCGACGGCATCGTGTTCGATGCCGACAACAATCGACATGGTGACTTTTGCGTGGGTATGTAACTTAAACCTTTCGGCGCCAAATTTCTAATTGTCGTCTGCAATCCATTTTTTGCTACATCATTCGGTACAATAAGGAAATGAGATAACTAAATGCAAATTTCAAAGGAATAAAGCACAAATATATAACTAGAGATTGAGACAAAAAGTCTTGAAAAGGCGGCGTCTGATCTGGGATTGCACTATTTGTCGTGGTGCATTTATGCGACATCGGCGGTGAAAGGGTTAAATACATAAAAAACTATATGTAACAATGAATTAAGAGCGAATTCGCTATGTTTTTGCTGAAACATTCTGCATGGAAACAGTTTGAATCCTAAATAATACAACATCGGTTAACCCTTTCCCTCATTTAACCATTTCCTCCATACATACGCCTTTCTACGCCTCTAATAGTCACTTTATGAAACCATTGTGATAAATAGAGCATTTGCTGCTATGGAGCAAATGCTCTATTTATCACAATGGTTTCAAATCTACACAATTCTGAAAAATTCCCTTTTCTCTAATTAATGCTCTTTTTCGGTAGATTTATTCAAAAAGGTGGGATCTAAAATTAGCCTATGAGGGAATGGGATAGACATCCTTTAACGCATTTGCAAACAGAACAGACCCAAATCAGACGGCCCCTACAGTAGCCGCCTTATCAGGGTCTGCTCTGTTTGCTTATGGTATAATATAGATCTGATTCGACAGTTTCTGTCTGAACCAAAATGTTCTGTGTTCATATGCCATTATATAAAATAATACATGAATATGCAACAGGGAAAGAATAAGCATTGCATCTCAATTGGAAAGAATAAGCATGGCATCTCAATTGGAAAGAATAAGCATGGCATCTCAATTGGAAATAATAAGCATGGCATCTCAATTGGACTAAAAAATCTTTGACAATTATACTGGTCATATTTATTAAGATAAGGAAAACTCTGATAAATTTTATTCAAATTCGGCTAGACATAACAGCAAAATACATATTTAGTCGGTATGAGTGTTTGAACTGAATAAAAATGTAGGCAAGTAAAGTAGGTGGAGATAAGGGGAGGTCAAATGCCTACTAAGCGCGGCTTTCTGTTCGAGTTGCCATATATATACATGTATATGAGTTGTCTGTTTTATTTTCTATGCCTAGTAAAATAATTTAAAATCAAAATGTGTAATGTTGAACAAATGTTTGCATTTGAAGAAAGTTATGCAGACAGCTTTCTGTAGTAGTACTATTTTCTATCTGAATCAATCAGTCGATCGCTTTTAAAGTCATTACAGTAAAACCCCTCTTTAACGGCCACTAAATTACATAAAGTATTTTGTGTTAAAGGCAGGTGGCTGCTTAAAGCAAGGTGGAAGTAAAACAGAACGCTCCTATAGGAGCGTTCTGTTTTTACTTTCGCCTTGCTTTAAGCAGCCAACTGCCCTAATATACCAACTAATTAACACAATTTAATGGCCGTTATAGAAAGGTGTTTACTGTAATTCTTTATCTGATGAATTTTCATGTAAGACAAAATGCCCTCATGAATATTTGCCAGCTGAGATTTTACAATGGTGTATGAACACTGGCTGTTTTGGTCTTAGCAGAAATTGTAGAATAAGACCTACATACAGTTGAACTTCGATATTTCGAACTCGGATAACTCGAACTTCGGGATAACTCGAACAAAAAGTTCAGTCCTTCCAAAACTTGCAATACAGAATTACTCTAAAATGTATCGCTACAGATATCTAGAAACACATGTGACAGCTTAATACAGGTCTAAAGTAATGCTGAAAGCTCCTACATGAGCTTTCAGCATTACTTTAGACCTGTATTAAGCTGTGGCCTTGAGAAATCGTTCGGATTAGAATTCGGATAACTCGAACTCCTGTTATCTCGAACTGATTTGTACGGTCCCTTGAAGTTCGAGTTATCGAAGTTCAACTGTAATTTCATAAGCAAACAAAGAAGACCCTGATCAGACGGCTCCTATAGGTTTCACAATGGTTTCAAATCTACACAATTCTGAAAATTCCCTTTTCCCATTTTCTACTGAGAACCAAACTGACGCCAGCTCTTCAAATTGTGTTCGAGTCTTTAATTGCAACAACCTACCTATCTGAGTTTTCAATGAAAAAGTTGCAACTTAAACCACTCTTTAGAATCGTCTCGGAACGTCAAAAGGCTCGTGTCTAAGAAATAGTATAGATCTGATTCTAGTTTCTGTCATGACAAAATAATTAAAGATTTGTTCATATCATTATAGAAAATCTAATTAATATTGATGTCCTACTAGCTGTCAGTCGATCTTACATAGGCCTACATATTCACGAGGTACGCCTAAAAGGTTAAACGACATGTATTTGTCCTAAAATCTATAGTACAGTTTTCACTGCATACGATAAAGCTATAAAGTAAAACCCCTCTAAGAATTCTAGTAGACAAAAAATAGATACGTTTAAGCATGTGGTTGCATAATGAGGGTGAAAGTCACGCAGAAAGCTCCTCTAGCTCCTAGAGGAGCTTTCTGCATGGCTTTCACCCTGCATTAAGCAGCAACCTGTCTCCAATATCGATTAAATTCATATTTAATTGAATGTCCGGTTTAGAAGGGTTTACTGTACTTAATTATTATTGATCGCCGCATGAGCGGCGATCACTAATGGAATGCTTAAAAGTATTTACCCATGTAGGAGGGGTAGCGACAAGTTTTACAAATTGGCTCATGAGAGCGTGGCAGAGAATAGTTTCTACCTGCATTATTGATGTAGTGAAATATGTGATGTAAAAACCTTCATACGATGTTTAAAAAGAAATTTATCAAACAAATGTACAATAATAACAATAATTATGACACTTTTTTCGTCGAAGTATCGACATTAAATGCCAAAAACAGTTTTGTAAACATAAATGAAGCCGGGTCAAAGTCGCAGAATTGAAGCCGGGTCAAAACTGTAGTCGTGCACCTGTTTGCGGTGCTCTCGTTCTAAATTATGCCCTTCAGAGATATACATTACAAGACGGGAAAACGTGCTCGAATTTGAAAAATAAGATCATTTGAATCGACAGTCGATATGTTAATTCAAACAGACATGGTTATTATTCTACCGGAGGCTCTACATGGTCAAAATCGAATTCCGTCGTCTCGGTTTCTATTTTTAGATAGGACTAAAGTAGCCCAGTGGTTACTCTGGTATAATACCTTCTGTTTGCTAAACTAAACCTTGCTAACTAACGGGAGAGAATGACTAACTCACGTATCGTAATGTAGAGCTTCTCCTTCAGACCGGTCTGCCAGGCTGCCAGAGGTGTACTGCGCTGAGCGAGGTCCTAGTTCGCGCGCGGAGAAACGGGTGCCCCGGATGACAACAGTACACTGCGCATGCGCGTCACAACACTCCCCCCGTCTTTATCTTGAAGGACTTGATCTCCGGGGTGGGCCAATGCAGGATGCACGTTGAAGCGATGAGCAGTACCTAGTTGGTTCGGCGACCGGATCTGTACTAAAATACCTTTTGACTGAAAGTCTAAAAGGTCCTGAACTTTATAAACCCCCGGCTGGAAGCCTGAAAGGTTTCTGATATATATAAACCTCGGACTGAAAGCCTCAAAGGTTTCTGTCTGAACAACCTCAGGACTGAAAGTCTCAAAAGGTTCTGTTGCTCAACTTTTAAAGGCGCCTTCCAGGATGAAGAATGAAGTTTACTAAACTCGATACTAACGAGTTGACTGAAAGCCATGCTCATCAATATCATACTTTAAAACTACCTATATTTGATACAGACAAGTTGACTGAAAGCCATGCTCATCAATATCATACTTTAGAATAAACGGGTTGACTGAAAATCATTCCATTTATCTGATCAACTTTTAGCTTAATAGGTTGACTGGAAGCCATTCCTATTCTGACTAGCCTTAATTGCCACTGTAAAGCAGACGGGCATTGTTGACCGTTACATCTAAGAGGTACTCGGGAGAGACCTCGCGATGTTTCGCTACCTCTTTAGCGACGGTGTATAATTGTCCTGGCGAAGAGTACCTAGTTCCCATACTCGGAAAGTAAGGCGCATCTGACTCAAGCAGAAGTTGGCCTTCATCCAAACTCTTCAGGGCCTCAACCTGATCTGCACTGAAAGTCCTGACCAGATTGGTGAACCCGAAAAATGTCCGTGGGAAGACTTCGGTCCAACGCTGCAACACATACTGGTTCCCTCCAAAGCAATGCAAATGAATGGGGTGACGTGAACGGACCTGTTTTCGGAGCATATGGAGAAGCAAAAGATAGGCTTCAGTTCCACAATCACCAGCCATTCCTCTGCAGTGAATTACCAGCACATGGTGCTCCTGTAGCAGTGGCAACACCTTGCGCAAAAGGTCGACCTGCACATGCCAAAAACGCATTGGCTCTGTGTGATCCAGACCAATCTCACCCAAAGCTTTCACTCTTGGATTATTCAAGAGTGTGGCCATATCTCTAACATAGCGGTCAATAGACTGGGCAGCGTATTGAGCGTGCCTCGGGTGAAACCCAACAGCAACAACCACATCCTCAGACAAGTCTGAAAGACGAGCCTTAGATGGGTAGGTCTTCGGGTCGCAGAATACCGCCACTGATCCAACTAAACGGACCCTTTCCTCCGGGTGTACTCTAACCACAGCCAATATGTCCTCTAAACTACCGGAGTGGGAGAGATGCAGCTCCTTGAGCGTCCTATCCAGATGGAAATGACTATCAAAGGCATTTGGTAAAATTTCCACTTCTGGATCCGCAATCTCCGGAATCTCTTCCACTACGGGGACCATTCCTTCGGGCGCCGGAAAACTGGACAACCAGTACAGCCTCTCCTCCCCGTCCAAACTGGCCACGAGAAGAAGGACAACTTTCCAGTGTACCAGCACACCCTCCGAATTGGCTGGCTCCAGAACGAACTTCTGGGGAACTGGCAACTTAAGATAAGAACATAGACTTGCCATAGCCGCATGTTGACCTTCACTAACTGTATTAGCAATCGTAGTGAATAGGTGATTGACTAATAAGAACTTTAATAAGTCCGAAAGAGTAGAAGGCTTCCCCAAAAGCCACCTTGCCGCCTGTTCTAAGGCCTTCACGCGTCCCTTCAGCACCAAAGGATCATCAACTGGCAATGTCTCAGTAAAGATTCCTGGAAGGTGTCGACTAAATGCATGAACCTTCAGGTAAGAAGTCAACTCACCACATCCAGGAACTAAACAAGGGGTTTGTCGTTGACGACATGCCTTTTTGTCATGTTGTAGTTGAACATCCCGTTGCTGCTGAACTCGCTTCAGAACTTCACCCACCTTAGGCCTGACCAAAACCTGTTTAGAAATGACCAACGGCTCCAGAGCAGTCATTGGAGATTGCCCCGGATACCGTGGGAGCACGCTGCTTGTGCTGACTGAAACTGTACGCCTGGGTGAAGAAACTCTCAAAGTGGAGCGTGAAGCAGACACGTCCCATGATGTAGATTTGGCACGTGACTGTTGCTTCTGGTAGCGCTTTGTTTTCACGTTGGTGGAAACATCCTTAGAAGCATAGCTGAAAGCTGATGCTTCCCTCGGACACGGTGTCTCTGCCCAGGAGGACGAACTGAAAGCCCCTTCCTTCTGGGAACTGGCAGAGAGCGGCACCGATGACTCCGTAGAAGCAAGACTGGAAGTCACTGCTTCGGAGTGCACCGTAAGTACCGACTTCGCCTTAGCAGCCAATCTGGGTGACCTCCTGGGAGACTCAGAGAGTAAGAAGCTGACGTCGAATACGTCATCGACGGTTTTCGTCGGTGATCGCAACAGAGCGTCCTCTTCTTCACGAGTGGGTGTAGCACACCTCTCTGTAACTGGGAAGTAACGAATGTCCCTAGTCCCAGCCAGAGGGTCGTACACCTGCTCCTTTCCAGGGACTATAGCAGGAAGTGCCCAGATGTGCTCGTTAATCCACTCCCGGTTTGCAACCTGTAAGGCTAACAAAGTCCGGGCAGCAGTCTTCAGCCATTGGGTCCAGGTCTTCTTATTGTTGACCTCGGCCCGCCGACGATATACAAGAGACACCATAGGGAGTATGGCTTGTAATAAAGCCGTTGATCGTCCCTGACCACCAACATATCTCTTACACAACGACATTTTTGTAACAAATTCCCCAGCAGGTCGATATACTTGACCCCTTGCCAGGTACTCATCTACTTCATCCTGGAAGTCCTTAACTGCCTTGTGAGCTGCCATTTTAAGGTATAATAAATGTTTATTAATATTGTATACTCAATTTCTTACGACTTTCGTACTATAACTGCTGAAAAGAAAAAGAAACAGTCTCAATTACTGAATTGAAAAATTAATCAACATGTCACCTACCATGCAACTTATTCTTACATGCCTGGCACCTATATTTGTCAATGCAAAGTGCATCTGATGCACTCACATTAACACAGGATCCATGATACCACTCATCACAGTAGTCGCACTGAATCATGAATCTGCCATTCCAGGGCTTTCTACAACTGCAATAAAGCGTTGCATCTTCTGCACTGTCCGGAACATCAAGTGCATCGGGAGTTTCCCGACACTTAAGGATCCAAGCAGGCAAATCCCTATCCCTACAAGGCATCATTCGATCATGGTTAGCAACAAAGACTGCCTTCCTCAATTTCAACCTGTACAAGTAAGCCGATAATTTCTTGAGAATAATGGCAGGCCCTTTCCAGGGGGAGCTCAACTTGCGACACTTACCCTTTGTGACAGCGGTATCTAAAAGATAAACCACATCACCCTCAGAGTAAGGTCTCAGAAGTACCTTCAAGTCATAATTGCGCTTCATGCGCTTGAGTGAAGTCTTCAAAGTACTCCTAGCAGTAGCATGAGCTATCTGCATAGACTTCAACAAACCTGTGACATACTCGCCAAAACCTTCAGGTTTGGTAACCACACTTGGAAACATGAGCCCTGCAGGAGTATTGACCTCACGACCCAACATCAGTCTGTTAGGCGTGTAGCCAGTGCTCCGATTAACTGAGGCTCGAATGGCCATTGCTATTTGCTGCACGTTTTGATCCCAATGGTTCTGAGATTTCCCTATAAAACATCTGATGGCATCCATGAGAGTTCTATTGAACCGTTCTACCTGACCGTTAGCAGACGGCCGGTAGGGAGTAGTACGGGCTTTATGAATTTGCAAAGATTTGCAGAGAGACTCAAATAACTTTCCATCGAAATTTCTACCTTGATCAGAAAATAACTGAAAGGGAAAACCAAAACGTGAAAAGAAACTATTTACTGCAGCTTGAGCTGTCTCCTCCGCCTTTTGTGACGGTAACGGCACACATTCGACCCATTTGGTGAATTGATCTACCATCATTAGGCAGTGTTCATTTCCGTTAGGAGTCTTGGGCAATGGACCAATGAAGTCTATATGGACACGTTCCATAGGCGCTCCCGCCTGATACGCTGTCAAAGGCACTTTTCCGTACGCCTTATTTTTCTTGTTCTTGCTACAGATGCCACAGGTCAAAACGTACGACTCAACATCTTTACCTAAACTTGTCCAGAAAAACTTCTCCCGGATTTTTGCTTTAGTTCTGGCAACACCCTGATGCCCTGAAGTAGGGATATCATGGTGCAGCAGAAGGACGGTTTCTTTCAAACTACTTGGGACCACTAAACGGATATCGTGACTCTTTTCCGAATCATCTCTTTTGAATAATATACTCTCAACTAATTCAAAGAGCTCCTTGTTTATCCAATAGAATTTGGATGCAGGACTCGAAAGAAAGAGCAAACTTTCATCAGGAACCGTTCCATTCTGTAACCAATCCAAAAGAAGAAGCAAATCCGGATCATTACCTTGAGCCTCTTTAAGCTCTTGCGAGGTGAATCCCCAATGGGACTGAGAGAGATGACTAGACGTTTTCACCTCTGGGACAGAGCACAAGCCGATATAGGGAGGCCCAGTTGAGGGGGTGACTATATCAAAATGCGACTCGCCCCCGTTAAGACCTATAACATCTATAGATACAATATCATTGAGCAACTCCATGTCCTGTTCTGTGTCAGTGTCTGGAAGACGGGTACCTGAACACGGAACAGCCTCTACAGTCAGTACCCCAGAGTCTGGAAGACGTTCTGAAGTACCTGACTTCTCTACCACTTGAGCTACTAAGCCTGGAAGGCTTTGAGCCCCTGAAGAGCTCCGAGTTGTTGGGACTGCAAGCCCCGTAACTCCAGAACTCAAAGTTGGTTCAATCTCTGGTGCTTGAACAGAAGCCATACGAGCTATCGGAAGCGCGAGACCTACTGCCTCATCTACACATTCTGTGAACTTGGCCCACTGTGAGTCAGCACGTGAGCAATATTTACATCCTCCACAGGGGAGATCCGAGGGCTTCATACCAGCAACGTATGCCGAGCATGGAGACAAAGGATCTGGTCTTCTCGAAAGTGCATCTGCATTTCCATGCTTTACCCCAGCCCGATGATGGACAACCATATTGTACTGGGACAATTCCTCCATCCAACGGGCTAACTGCCCCTGTGGTTCCTTGAACCGTAACAACCAGGTGAGACTGGAATGATCCGTCCGGACCGTAAACACCTTCCCAAGCAAATAATACCGGAAATGCCTGGTAAACCGTACAATAGCTAAAAGCTCCTTCCTGGTTGTACAGTAGTTTTTCTGTTCTGGAGTCAATGAGAGACTGCTGAAAGCAATCACCTTTTCCACTCCATCTTGCACCTGTATCAATTCCGCTCCGATAGCTGTATGTGAGGCATCTACATCCAAAATAAAGGAATCTCTACCGTTTGGCAAAGCCAACACTGGGGGTGAAGTCAATGCCTTCTTTAAAGCCTCAAATGCTTCTTGTTCCACAAGACCCCACTTGAATAGATTCTTACCGGTGAGCTTATACAAAGGTTGTGCCATCTCAGCGAAGCCCTTCACGAAGGATCTATGGTAATTAGCCAAGCCAAGGAACCTTTCAACATCCTTGGATGAAGCCGGCACGGGCCACTGTGCCACAGTTTCGGTATCCTTCGAAACCATGGACAGGCAATTCCCACTAACATTCCTCCCAAGAAACTCTACCTCTTCCTGGAAGAAAAGACACTTTCTTGGCTTAAGCTTCATGCCATAGGTTCTGAACCGTTCTAGAACTTCACTGAGGTTATCCAAGTGGTCCTCAAAAGTATTTCCCATTACTAGCACATCATCTAAGAAGGCTAAAACAGTTTTCCAGGTCAGACCCTTCAGAATCAAACCGACTACTCTGGAAAATGTAGCTGGCGCGTTAGTTAAACCGAAACCCATTCTGACATGCTCGAACAAACCGAACTTTGTCAAGAAAGCTGTTTTCTTTCTGTCTTCCTCCTTGACCCTAACTTGCCAATATGCAGAGTTAGCATCCAGTTTGGAAAACCAGATGTTATCTGCTAATGTGTCAAGGCAATCCTCTACTAACGGCAAAGGGAAAGTATCCTTTACAGTGACATCATTGAGTGCCCTGTAATCTATGCACCAACGGACCGTTCCATCCCGTTTCCTTATCAGAACCGGAGATGAGGCCCATTCAGAGATTGACTCTCTAATCACACCGGCGTCTAACATCTTCTTCAGATGCCCTTCTTCTTCCCCAGCAAAACAAGCGGGCGTTCGCCGCATGCGTTGCTTGATAGGTTTTGCATCGCCAGTGTCTATCGCGTGTTCAATGGCCGTAAAATTGCCTAGATCAAAATCACTTTGAGCAAAAACATCACTGAAGTTGTGAAGCAACAGTGCAAATTTCTGCCGTTGAATAGGATCTAGTCTATCCACTGAAGCATTGAACACACCCTTCAAGTGATCAGGAAGCTCATTACCTGAATCACCTGAATCTACAGCTACTTGCTGCACCTTTGTTGTCGCCGTTACTGTGGGCGAAAAGTGTTGGGCAGTATCTTGTCTGCTCACTACTGGACTCTTCACTTTAGCACTGCGACTGGAAGTCTGCTGGCTAACTACTGAAACGCTTGCCTCAGTTAAGTGACTGGAAGTCTGCTCACTGACGGCTAGAGTTTCGTCTAAAACAGTGCCTACTACTCTTGCACAAGCTACAATATCATTTTTCCTAAAGAACTTAAAACGGTCTGATGGATTCACCAAACAGATGACTGGCTTTTCCCCTGTTGACCTGACTACATGAGGCATAAGAACCCCTTTCTTGGAGATTAGATCAACTGGTTCTATGAAATAGTCATCAAGATCAGCATCCATCTTGCAAGGTACTCTGACTGCTGAATTTGGCGGAACAACTAGTTTTCTCGCCAACGTAACTGTTGCAACCACTGCCTTTTCATTTTTGAAACGGGTCACTACTGGTATCCGCTCACCATCAATGATGAACATATCAGACTGCATGTCCAACAGGACACCCAAATGATGCATTATATCATGCCCTAATAACATCTCATCACTGATTGGTGCGACGTAGACCCTTTCCTTGTAGGTTCTTGTACCTAATTGAAACATTAATGGTTTTACAATAAAACCCTTTAAAACTTTCTCTTTATCTGCCATCTGCAGATCTACCTCTCCAGTTTTCTTTGGTTTATTCTTCAAACTTTGGTATACTTGCGTCGAAAGGATAGTAATCTCGGCACCGGAGTCAATCCTAGCCTTAACCACTCTCCCCCCAACCTTAAGATTAATAAAAGATGAACCAGCGCACACACTATGCACTGACACACCCTTTTCAGTCAATTCAGCAAGTTCGGGTTTTGGATCTGACTGCAGACTGGAAGTCACACAATCATCACCAGATACAGATTCAAAATTTTCCTTGCAGTCGTTATCATGTGAACTGTTCGTACCTACTTTTGCATCAATCGGTTCAGGACTGGAAGTCATCTGAACTGACGATAGACCTTTCTTGCTTACCGACGAAAGTTGACTGGAAGCCAATCTTTCTGACGGTACTTGAATTGTCGAAAGTGGACTGGAAGTCCTGCTTTCGAATGGTCCCTTTTTATCTGAAAGTTGACTGGAAGTCATACGTTCAGTAAGTTCCTGCCCTGCTGGGAGTTGACTGGAAGTCATTTTCTCCCCAGGATTACGGCCTTGACTAGTACATGCTATAGGCTGAGATGTGCGGCCCTTTACCTCAGCCCTTACTAGTTTAAAGCTTTTGTTGGCTTGCCGCTATCATTTTCTCTTGACTCTCGCCTTTTTAGCCAGGCCGCATACCTTCCACAATCACGCTTCATATGTCCCTTTTGCTTGCAAAAGAAACACTGAATACTCGTGTCTCGAGGAGCAGTTTCTTGTATCGGAACCTGTAGCTTGGATGCAAGACTATCTATGGCTTTAGCTATCATCTGCTCTACCTTTGATTCACTGAGGGGGCCTACAGCATTTATAACCACCTCGTCTCTAGCCTTCTTACCAGAAGTTTTCTTTCCATCAACAGCCTGAGAAATATACTGATGATGTTTTATTGCGTCAAGGGCCTCATGAATACTCCTTGGGTGCTCAAAACAAGCATGCTTTGCGGCATCCTTGTCCAAACACCCTTGACAGAACTTGGAAATAGCCTCTTGTTTGCGATGGCTTTCTGGCAGATTTCTATAGGCAGGTGTAGCTAAAGTCATTACTCTGTCAGCCCAATCCTCAAGTGACTCGTCTGGTCGTTGAGAGGATTGCTGGAACTTAGCCCTAGCCGTTTCGGTTAATTCTGATGAACCAAACCGACTTTCCAACTTCTTCACTACTTTCTGATAGGAGACTACCTCTTCCATTTCAGTAGTGATAGTGAAAAAGTCTAACGCTTTTCCCTCTAAGCTCCAGTGCAGGTAGTCCAAGGACTCAGAGTCAGTCCAATTCAAAACTGACCTATAACTCTCTAACTTCTGTCTGAAAGACCTGAAGTTTCCCTTACCATCATACTTCAGGTTCTTGGGTAACTTTGTCGGATCGCCCCGTTTTTCAGGGGTATACTCCATATCAGGTTCTCGTGGAGAGCGATACCTGGATGAAGTCCCTGGTGAATGATACCTGGAAGATATCTCAGGAGATTGATATCTAGGAGATGCCATTCGTCCCGGATACCTTCTGCTGCCAAAGCTACCCCGTCGCCTGCGACTTACATCGTACTGTTCATCTTCCGATGAACTCGTACCTATACTCTCATTGGACCTGGACCTACCTCTGACAGTGTTCTTTCGCACTCTACTTCTAGACCCATGCTCTGCTTGAGTTGTGTACCGAGAGTCCCTGTGTCTGGAAGACGACAGGCGTTTGCTAACCGGATCCGCACTTGCCCGTCGAAAAGACGGTGGCGTATGCAGGCCCGACCCTATTAACCCCTTATCTTCCTCTGACTTAACTAAAGTTTGCAGCATCTCCATTTTATTTGCCGCATCCCGCTGCAACTCTTTCAAATGTGCTAAATAAGCATTTCGAGTTGTCTCAGGTTTCGGACTGATGTAAGTTTGCTTGACCTTTTGGTCAAACAAACCCGTAGTCCTTGCCTGTCTATCAGACAGGGGTCTCCCTCGAGGTGTTTCCGGGAGATCACCCATGAGCCGGTCAATATCTTCAAACTTAACCCTCGGTTCACTACGCATTTTAAGCTTACGAATAGAGTCCATCGTGCTCTTAAACTCTGCATCTAGTTGTGCTTCTAGATCAGACAATCTTGACGGAGGGCTGGCTAATGGTATTTTTTCATGCACACCCTGAACATGTGGTTCATGAACAGGGTTAAGCATATTCAAGGACTGAGGTGCTGTCGGTAAGTTTGCCTCTGCACCCTGAATAGGTTGCTCCTGGATAAAGTCCTCCTCCTCCGGGTCTATTTCCCCCGGCAGAGAGAAGTCTATCACTTGGAGCATTTGCTCACTCAAGTTCCCCATCAATACAAGGGCCAAAGCTTCCTTTGTAACCACCTTATATTGACGGCGGAATCTTATAATGGCATCAGCTCGTGTCTGTCCTATTCCCGGAATTAACCGCAATTCCTGTACATTAGCTTCATTAATTTTGACCCTCATGTTTGAGCACTAATAAGCTTTCTATACACCTGTAACTCCCTTATCAAAAGCTATAAATTGGCATAAGACTCAATTAAGCTCAAATTGTTTTAAGAAATTTTTCTGGCATAGGACAAATTAAAAACCTGCCCTAAGAAAAATGTCTATTCATCCGCACCTGCAGTGAAATAGACAAACTGTCACTCTCGCTAGGTGTGTCAACCACTTATTGTACACAAACCGGAAACCAGCGTGTAATACAATAAACAAATTAACTCACTCGGTTTAGCTATATTTTTCTCCTACTGTCATGAAGCACAAATTTCAAGAACTGGCATGTAAGAGTTAACCTCAATACAAGGAAAAAAAATAATATATCTGACATGAAATTCACACTTCAAGAAAAACTGTCGTGTACGAATGGCCTCCGTGCACGCAAACTGAAAAAAGAGAAAAATATCACTGTTTGAAACTTCAAGTTTGACTGGCCGTTAAATCCTCGTCGCCATTAAAGTAGCCCAGTGGTTACTCTGGTATAATACCTTCTGTTTGCTAAACTAAACCTTGCTAACTAACGGGAGAGAATGACTAACTCACGTATCGTAATGTAGAGCTTCTCCTTCAGACCGGTCTGCCAGGCTGCCAGAGGTGTACTGCGCTGAGCGAGGTCCTAGTTCGCGCGCGGAGAAACGGGTGCCCCGGATGACAACAGTACACTGCGCATGCGCGTCACAACAGGACTAAAGTCACTCGTTAATGGAACTGAACAGGCTATATTTAGGTCTATGACCATCACCGCCCTTGTTAGAGTTTATTGATTAAATTATCATGAGAGTAATAAATGTTGTAATGAAGTTTTATTGTTTTATTTATTTTTATTTAAAAAAGTCGTTTTATTTTTTTTATTTAAAAAAGTCGTCAATATAGTAGCATGATAACTTTATATACATCTTCAATTTCCCTTGAAGTATGTCTGGCCTGAGAGCGTAGTGGTTACCACGGTCGCCTATCGTGCAGTCAGCCCTGGTTCGATTCTCACCGCTGACGAAAAATATTTTTCTCTCTTTTTCCTTTCTATTTTTTTTTAATGGCGGTTTGGGTTTTTACTGGGATAGTTAATGATAATTATCCATATTAAGTGTTTTTTCTTTCAACTTATACGTTATTTTTGGATGCAATCTTGGTCAAGTTCAAATATGGATCATGTCGGGTTCGGAACTAGGTCACTACGTCATTACACTCAAGAGGCTACATATTTCGTTAAGTTTTTAATGAAATGTTGTATTTCAATTGTCTTAACAAAACAGTTCCTTATTAAAAACCTTCCTTGTACACAAATTTCGCGGCGATCCAATGCCTTGCATCAGTATTCGTCTTGTATAATATAGTTCGAAATAAAGCTAGATATTCATGGCATCAATTTATTACACAAGTGAATTGGCGATTTTTTATGGTGCAAGGGAGGCAACTGCATTCAAATTATTGACCCGCAGGTCTACCTCCCTTGATTCATTAACCTTCACTGCGCATGTGCATTACAAAGCCCGATCAGCATCCTTACAAGTGAGAGGAATAAGTGACAAGTTCACCATCAAAATGGATCCGCAGACGTTTATGGACATTGCCACGAAAGTGACAAAACTGAAAATGTATCCATATTTCGACATTGCACACGCTACATTGATGTGTATGGCCGTAAGGGATGATTTACCGCCGACTCAAACTACAGGTATCACCGAGTAACCTATCTATCTATCTATCAATACTGCCCAACACCGCTTTCGCGTATTATTGGCAGGTGCGCGTCAGTGCTAGGATAAAAGTAATAAAAGTAGTGAATAGAAAGACTTCAAAGTGAGACAGTGAGAAGGAGAAAGTGAGATAGTATTAGAACAGGTGATTTTTAAAATCAGATAAAAACACTATTTCCCGGCTCTCAGGGACGGCTAAAAAGAGAGGGGTGCATGACACTCTTAAACCCCTCTAGGTCTGACTGTTGAACGGCATATGCAGGCAAGCTGTTCCACAAAACAACTGTATATGGGAAGAAAGAATATTTAAAATAGTTTGACGATGTGTGTATCTGCCTGTATGATAGTGGATGCATATGACGGGTCGTCCTCGTGGGCCTCTCGAGATATGTGGGTACCTGAACAGTAACATAACCATAGACAATTTTATAGAACATAGTCAGTCGTCCAATGTCTCGTCGATCGCGTAAAGTCTGCCAATTTAAATTTTCTAACATGGTGTTTACACTAGAGTAATAAGAATAATCAGAACTTACCCATCTCGCAGCTCGTCTCTGGACCTTTTCCACTTTGTTTATGTTTATTTGGGTATAAGGGCTCCAGACTGAAGACGCATACTCTACCTGTGGTCTTACTAAGGTTTTATATGCAACCTCTCTTATCTTGTTGTTTTTGGTACGAATGTTCCTGAAGAGAAAACTAAGAGTGTTATGCGCTGAAGATGTTATATTATCAACATGTTTATTCCAAGAGAGATCTTTGGATAAGGTTACGCCAAGGTACTTTGCACTGTCAACACTATCTAAAATTTGGCCATGTAAAGTGTAGTCAAAGTTGATCTTATCCTTGCTTTTAGAAATAGAAAGCACTACGCATTTGCTGGGGTTAAATTCCATATCCCAAGTTTCTTCCCATTTTACTAGAGTATCGAGATCATTCTGGAGAGTAGAGCAGTCTTGCGTGTTATTTATTGCAAGGTAAACAGCAGTATCGTCAGCGAATAGTCTAACTTGAGATGTTATTTCACCAGGAAGGTCATTTATGTAAAGAAGAAACAATAACGGACCGAGGACTGAGCCTTGGGGTACTCCAGAGGAAACAGGGACTTCTGATGAGCACTCACCTTCTAAGACAACCTTCTGTGTTCTCCCGATAAGAAAGTTTCTAATCCAGAGTACAATAGACTTATTGACACCATGAACATTTAACTTGTGAAGTAGTTTCAGATGGTTAACTTTATCAAAAGCTTTACTAAAATCTAGTAGAACTAAGTCAGTTTGATGTCCATTTTTCAGGTTTAAAGAAAGGTCATCAACAAGTTGTATGAGTTGCGTTTCGCATGACCGGCGCTGCCTAAATCCGTGCTGCAGTTCATATAAAATGTTGTGTTTATCGAAATGGTCTGAAATATTAGAGGCGACAATATGTTCCAGTACTTTACAAAGAATACAGGTCAAAGAAATAGGCCGATAATTTGCTGGATCCTCCTTGTTACCTCCCTTTATCTGTTTGTCTTATTTAGTTTTTCCATTAGATTTCTGCTGGTATTTCACCTTTCCACGTGTTTGGAAACGAATACGTGTTTTTAAATTTAATTAATAAATAAATTAATAAATAGCACTTGGTCATTGTAACTATGTCAATCCAAGCTGTTATTAAAACTTAAGGCAGTGCAGCGAACCCCATTGCACAGAGCTCTACATAATCCGAACCCCTTTAGGCCTACTCTACAGCCAGTAAATATAGCTTTACTTCTTGAATATTCTATTAAATTATAATATGAAATAGGCACAGCCTATAAGCGAGCACAGCTGCCAAACGCATTCAACTAAATAAAATGAAAGCATATGGTGAATTTGATGATTTATACACCAGATTCTAAAAGTAACAGAACAATAAACGAATACAGTACACCTTGATAAAAGTTGAAAGCACAACAAGAAAACAAATCTTAACTTAAACCATCAATCTCTTACTTTTCGTTAAAGAGGAAGTCCCTACAATGATCGTATATTTTCAATAATATCATAAAACTTGGTATCTGTTATAATAATGCTCAATCATTATTATGAAGGTTCCTAATTTGAACTTATATCGAAATAAACCGATTTCATCAATACTGATAGTTTTTGTCTACAACACAATATTATCGACCTTTTCCGTTAAATTCTTCCGCGTTTTGCCAATGATCACCCGATCCTTTCATTGTTTTCGTAATAGCTTTCTCGGAAGTGGCCGGAGAATCGCGAATAGGGCGAACAGTTACGAAACTAAAACACAAACCGAATAAAACTGAAACATCGGTGAGTAAAACCGGGATCGCCGATATGAAACACTTGGATGTTTTGTCATTATAAACGGTAATTGGATGGGGCTTTTTGTGATATACTACTTTTCAGCATATATATAAACAAATGACTTTTGTATATTTCAAGTGTTTATGAAACACGTCAAATGTAGGGACAGCCCCTTTAATACATATCCAAGTCATAAAGTGGTTGATAGATCTACTTTTGGTCCAAGACTGTGACATCTTATTGGCTGATGTTTGTGTTTCAGACTTATATAAGTGACTGTCCGGCTGCAATTTATTTAATGTATGTTTAATTGTTTAGCGACGATCATGTCACCCACCATACTATGTTGATTTAAAGAAAAATGGCTTTAACTGAACCTTGGCAATAAGTCAACTTCACAAAGTACTGTAATATTAATGTGAAATAAAAGTGTATTGGTTAGCGATGTTCATGTCACCCACCATACTTCATTCAATTTCTTATAAACAAAATACTACAGTTAGTAATAAAATGTATATATATATGCAATATATATATGTTAAATATTGTAATATAATGTGAAATAGATGTGTATCATGGTTAGCGACGATCAAGTCATCCACCAATTTTTTACAAGTTGAATGTTGTAATATATCTGTGAAATAGAACTTTGTGTATTGGTTAGCGACGATCATGTCACCCCCAATTTTTACAAGTAAAATAAGAAACTCATAATGCTGCACTTTGATGTTTAAATTATTGACATAGTCTAAATCACAAGACAGTAGATTAGTGATATTAACCCTTTCCTTCATTGCCAGAAGGGCATTACATGTATAATGTAATACTGCTTCAAGCAAGCTGAAATTAAGGTTTGGTAATGCTTAAAGCAAGATGACAAGAAACCAGAAAGCTCAAGGAGCTTTCTGCGTTACTTTCATCATGATTTAAGCTGCCATCAGATCTGTATTCACCATCATCAGTAAATATTAATTATAAAAAATATAGTAAAGGTGTCATATGGTGTTAAATATGCAGAGGATTGGTTAAAATGGCAAGACAAGCTGTGTGTTAGTTGTGGTATATGTACACCAGGTACATTTAGGTGCATTGAGATAGAAACATGCAGAAAACAGAAGATATTGATAGAGCTGTTGTGTTAGTAACCTAAATGACAGTTGATGCTAATGATGGTGATGATAGACTTTGAAGTTACTGGATAGGTCAATAGGATAAGGACAATACTGTGTGCATGCATTTATAAACATGTATTTATTAAAACATACAACATAATGTTTAGCTATTTCCTATTTAGCATGGAGGAAAGGGTTAAACATTTGAACTATGTGTTTCACATGCATACAGTATATCATAGGGGTAGTTAAAAGCTATTTTCGTTTGAAATCCCATGAATCAGAATCATTTTCATCATTAAAATTGTAATTAATAGCATCATCATCATTAACAGCAGCAACATCTTGCAGCGAAGAAGGACAACTTAAGTCATTCTGAACTGTCTTGCAAACAATGGAAAACCACTTGTAGTTAGCCAGTGATCAGGATCGTGAACTCCATCATCCATATATGAACATAACTTCATATATAAGTAGATTTTCTACATTTTTTAGAATTTGGGGCATGCCTCCCTCGTTTTTTTTTGTGCTTCTTTTCTGGATGCCTCTATCCAATCTGATTGTTGGTAGATTGTGCTGAGTGTTTATGTGTGCTATTTTTGTATTTATATGTCTTATGTCTTCTTCTAAAGATTTTTGTTTAGTGTGTATTTCAGTGTCAGGGAATTGGCTTGAATGAAATTTGCTGTGCTTGTTTTTGAATTTTGTCTATTTCTGAAGTGATGCTGGTGGTATGCTCCCAACCTTTAAAGTTGTGATGTCTGTGTTAAATGATGTTGCTAAGCCTTCAAGTTGTTCAATAATGTTAAATTAATTTTCTGTGTAGAGTGATTGTAATTAGAGAATATGTCTTCAAGGCTGTAGATCTATGTCTGGGATGTTAGATGTGGTTGTATGTGAGACAGACAGACAGAATGATTTTTGTAAACCAGTAGGCCTATTTAAAGAAGTCAGACAGACAGGCTGATTTATGTAAAACAGTATCCATTTAAAGAAGGACAGAAAGACTACGAAACTTACTAAATTAAACAGTACACTGACAGACAGACCTGCAGACAGACAGACTATTCGGATAGAGTATTCGGAAAGAACAAGTCAGATTTCACAAACAATTCTACGTTGCCGTAGACCTAGTTCTTTATAAAATCTCAGTGATATACATTCGTTTGCATGTTTCACTCGCATATTTATTCAAGCAATCGGCATTTGTTTAAGTAGGTCAAATTTACGAAAACCGCTTACACCGTCGAAAACACCCTACACCGGGATAAATATCTAGATGTAGATCTTATTCAAATAATGTGATGTTTTGTATTGAGAACTGATTCAAATGAAAAAAAAATCAATGTCTAAATTACTCACATACAAAGTTATTGACAGTAGGAACCGGAAGAGTAACACAGCTGAGCCTTGTATGTAAACAAAATGCACTGCAGACGACCACATCATGTGACCACAACTACGTCACTTACAAGTTGTGGATAATACGTCATACGTCATCATACAATCGGCCTTTACCGCTAACTGGATGTCGGACGGAGATGTTTACCGAACGGAAAACATTAATTTTCTGGCAAAACAAAAAAAACCAGCGATTAAAATAGTTAAATCTAATCTATACCGAAACGAAATGCAATTTTCAATGTAGTAAGTTTTAGAATATCGATTTTCTTCGTAGACAAACGTTGTTGCGATTTGTGTGGACTGTCGGGTATTCAATCGTAACTACTCGTCATATTCCGTCAGAGTTAGGAATATAGGAATCACTCGGAACACACCGGTTATTTCCCTCCATGAATCACTAGGAACACACCGGTTATTTCCCTCCATGGTCAAAACCGGAAGTAAACATCAGCAGATCCGATTCCAGGTTAACAATGTACAGCCTACAAAACCAAAATTATATCCTACGCGTTACCATAGAGCTCACTTCGTTCGCAAGAATGGCCTTCGGCCATTCTTGCGAGCTGTGCTCGCTATTAGCAAACAGAGTAGACCCTGATCAGACGGCTCCTCTAGGAGCCTTCTGATCTGGGTCTACTCTGTTTGCAAATGCGTGAAAACACGTTTATATGAGGGAAAGGGTTAAAACAATAATGACGTTGTGAATATTTTTTTGTTATAAACAATTGCATATGGATTTTTTTCGACAGAACTAGTCGTATCTATATTCTTTCATAAGCAAACAGCAGACCCTGATCAGGAATCAGATGGCTCCTATATAGATAGGAACTGTCTGATTTGGGTCTACTCTGTTTGCAAAGGCATAGAAAGGTGTTGATCTGGGTCTATTCTGCTTGCAAAGGCATAGAAAAGTGTATGTAGACTGTAGAGTAAAGGGTTAACCATTTCCCCATTGAATATCCATGTACAAGTAATAATCATTATAATGACATCATGAATAAAGGGATAACCCTTTCCTCCATAAATCAAATACGCCTTTCTACGCCTCTGTGATAGTCATTTCTTGAAACCATTGTGATAAATAGAGCATTTGTTCCATATGAGCAAATGCTCTATCATATTGGTTTCAATACGACACAATTTTAACATTTTCCTTTTCTCTAGTAAATGCTCCTTTTCGGTAGATTCTTTCAAAGAGGTTGGGTCTAAAAATAGCCTATGGAGGAAAGGGTTAAACAAATCTGGAATGAATACACATAATGTGATATATGCCTATTTTATTTAAAACTTATAAATGAAAATAAGACCAACAAATTGGATTTTGATTGATGCTGGCCAAAATAACTGGTCCAGAATAACTGACTCAATTTTACGTCATAATTTAAATTAGTATGTCAGTCACACATACACGTACAGCATTTAAAATATATAAGTGATTCAGTGAATTTTATTTTTGTTATCTGCATGCAACATGGCCATTACCTCCTGTAGGTTTATTGGTCCCATCCTCTTTCATGCTGTAAGGATTTAGGACTAACTGTGGTCCAAATAATTGGTTTCTAGTTAGGATGTGTTTATCATAGTAGGGCATTTATTAGAGGAGGGAGGTTGTTTATTAGAATAGGGGCATTTATTAGGGAGAATACAGTACTAGACTTATATAAATATGTGTACATGAGAAATAGCTTGGGAACCCCCTATACTATAGGGGTTTTCGAATAGGAGACTCCATCTGATCTGTGTATAATATGAGTATCCATCTGATCTGTTTCTACTCTGCTTGCAAAGGCATGGAAAGGTGTTAACATGAAGGAAAGGGTTAATATTTTAGCTGCCATTACTTTCTGGTCCTTTCACTTCTTTAGCCTTATCAAGCAATGGCCTCTCTAGATATCTACATGTATGCAAGTGCTCTGTTTACTTATACTATAAACTGCCTGTTGTGGATGCTTTTATGATACTAATTGTCAGTACTTGAAAATTTACCATGAAAGTATGAACAGTGACTTGCTCGGTTACATTTGAATGAACAAATATAAACTTCTCTTAACCCTTTCCTTCATATCAGCCCCTTTTCACGCATTTTCAAACAGAGCAGACCCAGATCAGATGGCTCCTTAGGAGCTGTCTGATCAGGCTCTGCTCTGTTTGCTTTACAGTTTCTATCAATACCAAAAAAAATAACTGTACATAAGGTATTATAAAATAATCATGATGCCACTATTTCTGACATGAATCTTCAAACAGGAAATGGGTTAAGGTTTATTTCATATTCATAACTATGAGTGGACAAAAGGAATTTAACCTTTTGATAGCCCTGCAAAAGACTCTTAGTCTGCACACACTGTTTGTCATTAAAAATCAGGCAAATTTATTCCTTTCATATTGAATGCCATTAAACAAGGGTTATCAGGTTCACTCTAAAAATGGGCATTCTATAGGAGCTGTCTGATCTGGGTCTACTCTGTTTTCAAAAGCTTAGAAAGGGTTAACCATTTACATGTACTTTATAATACTGTCTTTTCATACGTTTGCAAAGAGCTGTCTGATCAGGGTCTGCTCTGTTTGCTTATACATGTACATGTATGTATGTTACAGATTCTCTGCTGTTTACGATGGAAACATATTTTTCATATTTTATATTTTCAATTCAAGAATTAAATGTCTAAATGGATCAATAATGATATTAGGTGGAGTCGTGCATCCATCAGGCCAAGGGTAAACCCATTACCTCATTAATATTGTAAGAGATAACGACATCATGAATGTTAATTAGATTATTTTTTTACAATGACATGTAAAACAGGAAATTTTGGCCATGGCAGAAAAGGTATAATTGGATCTACATGTATATTATTCTGTAAGCGGTCAGAGCAGATGCTTATCAGACATCTCCTACAGGATCTTTTATCATCTGGGTCTGCTCTATATGCAAAGGCGTGACAAGGCCACTCTATCAGGTAAAAGGTGTAATAATTTGTGCTTTGATGGTGCATGGGAACTGTCCATAATCTAGTCCATATGGTGTTAGAATATGCACCGCTGGTTACCTGTACTGACAAGTAAGGAGAAACAATTGTACACTGCTGGTTACCTGTACTGACAAGTAAGGAGAAATAATTGTAAACACTGTCAGTTTGATGTGTAAAATGTTCCAGAGTTTCAGCTAAGTTTGAAGAATAGTAAATCTAGTATGTGCATAGGTTTTCATAATCTGCAAGAAGTTAATTGATCAACCATTTTGCTGCCAGTCCCAGTTTGCAAACAGTTTGGATCCAGATGAGACACTGAGTGACTTGGCATCTCATCAGGATCCAAACTGTTAGATGCTGTGATTATATTTTTTAACCCTTAACTCAATAAATACGCCTTTCTACACCTTTGCAAACAGAGTAGACCCAGATCAGACAGCTCCTGTAGGAGGCTCTGTTTGCTTATGATATAATTTAGATATGGTTCTACAGTTTCTGCCATGGCCAAAATGTTCTGTGTCCATTTGCTAAATAATTTATAACTATTAATCTAATTAATATTAATGATGTCATTATTTCTTACATAAATATTCATGGAGTCAAGGTTTAATTACAGTATTTACTAGTGATGTACGGATTAATTGCAGTACTGAGCGATCATGTTGTGAAGATTCTGACATGATGATCAACGAAGGACAGGCCATCGTTGATAATGTATTCATAATCAGATTGAGACCATACAGTTGAGCAAACATAAAAAACAGACATGGCTAAACATCTTATTAAGGTTTTGCTCATTGTCATATTGTTTTACTGAACAGAATCATATAGTGATCTGAGATTTAACCCATTCCCTCATATTGACGCCTTTTGACACTTTTGTAAAAGTCACTTTAAGAAACCATTGTGATAAATAGAGCATTTTTCTCCACAGGAGCAAATGCTCTATTTATCACAATGGTTTCAAAATTACACAATTCTGAAAATTTTCTTTTCTCTAGTAAATGCTCCTTTTTGGTAGATTTAATCAAAGAGTTGGGGTCTTAGACTCTAAAAATAGTCTATGAGGTAATGGGTTAAAACAGTGTTTAACCCTACTCAATGTCATGTTTTAGACAAAGAAACTGGTTTGGATATACATTGATATAGCAAACCTACAAGGCTACAACCCATATTTGGCCTTTATCCAAACTCAAATAAGTCCACCGTATTAGAATTTAATAATGATTTTTTTTGTCGATGATCAATTACGAGCATGTGTCCATGATCGAGTAAACTTTTTGGGTAGATTCCCAACACTTGTATTTTTCGACTTTGCCGGACCAAGTCCTTTAGGCGAGACTATAAACCAAGGTTCGATGTATCAGTGCTTTACACTGAGCATCTAAAAGAACCAGAGAAAGCATCCTGTCCCCTCCCTTTGGGGCGACCAATTAGCCCATAGTGAGCAGAACTTGATGTTAATCAATACAAACAAACACTAGTATTTACTCGAACTATTTAGACCAGAGGTCCAGATAAGACACATACATCTAAACATTTTCAAGAATAGCTCCTTTATTTCTTCACCAAACCCTATACTGTGACCACTCTTTAGAATTGTCTCTTCGAGACGATTCTAAAAAGTGGTTACAGTATTGGGTTTGGTGGAGAAATGACGATTTAGAAAATGGGTATGCACCTTTATCTGTATCTCTGTAAACACTCAATGCTTTACCTGTTGAATATTCATTTTGGCTCAGGTAGAATCAGATCTATATCATAAGCAAACAGAGCGGACCCTAATCAGCTCCCGCAGGATCCATCTGATCTGGGTCTACTTTGTGTGATAGGCATGAAAAAGTGTTCTTTGAAGGAAAGTGTCTATTTCCTCTATGATAGTATCTAATGGTTTGTGTGCTAAATAATTCAATATGTCACCATTTTGATATGATTTTTAATAATTCTAAATGAGACAGATATAGTAGGGAATAGTGTAGACACTGATCAAACTGCTCCTTTAATCCATTACCTCATAGTAATAGGCTATTTTTAAATCCAACCTCTTTGAATAAATCTACCGAAAAGGAGCATTTACTACAGAAAAGGAAACTTTCAAAATTGTTTAATTTTGGAACCAGTGTGATAAATAGAGCGTTTGCTCCTATGGAGCAAATGCTCTATTTATCACAATGGTTTCAGAAAGTGACTTCTACAGAGGCATCAATGAGTGTCAATATGAGGGAATGGGTTATGAGTGTCTTCCAGCTGGCTTGCAGTAAGTCGATGGTTCTACCAGGTTGTTCTGTGCATGAAACGATGCTATTTGCTCAATGCATGGAAAAACCTGTGGGTCTTCCCTCAACTGTACTTAGCTGAATGGCATACTGACAGTAACTATTAGGTAACGTAAAGCCCTGAAACAAACAAACATTTTTTCCGGACTTCGTTTGAATATTTAACCCATTCCTCCATAGGCTATTTTTAGATCCAACCTCTTTTAATGAATCTACCCAAAAGGAGCATTTACTAGAGAAAATTAAAATTTTAGAATTTTGTAGTTTGAAATCATTGTGATAGAGCATTTGCTCCTATAGGAGCAAGTGCTTTATTTATCACAATGGTTTCAAGAAGTGGTTATTACAGAGGTGTAGAAAGGCGTATTTATGGAGGAAAGGGTTAAGTTATTTAGATTAGGGAAGCTTAATTCTTTACTCCATAGATACACCTTAATCTATGCCTTTGTAAACAGTAGAGCCAGATCAGACGGCTTCTATTGGAGCCTTTTGATCAGGCTGTGCTGTTTGCTTATTATATAGATATGAGTGTACAGTTTATTCTAGGACCAAACATTCATGTGTCCATGTGCTATTACATGTATATTAATTAATCTAATTAATATTCATGATGCCATTATTTCTTACATGAATTTTCATGGAGTAAAGGGTTAAATGGATCTTGAAAAAATCCTGCCTCCCAGGGTCTTTGCTAGATGTTTATTTCTGTGTTGAAATGACACTTGAAAGACATTCAATTATCAGACTGCCATGTCCCAAACCTCTGTAAGTTTTTTGCTGCTTTCATAGCCCTGAAATCTTCGAGCAGGTTTTCGCAAGTCTCTCAGGAATAGTAGGCTTGGCAGCCGCTTCTGTGAACAATTACTGTATTACTGTTTCTATTGCGGCATAAAATATGAGCATTATCACAAGTTATAGCTGATCACATACTTCAGATGTTACTGTCTGTACTATGATGTTGAACAGCCTACGGTTGAAGGTAGCAAGATAGCTAGCAGGGTATACTATGGAGTCTGAATAGTCACCTGTAACGCTGGCCCTTACGCTGCTTATGCTTCATTGAGGGTATCTGTTTTAAGTACAATAGTGCAGTTATACATGTTACTTATCCGGTTCCCTGTTGGATATTCTAGTAAGAAATAATGAATGTATTTATTATTAGCTGAATTTATAATGGCATATGTACATAGGAGTTCTTGGTATTGGTAGAAACTGCAGATTCACATCTATTATTATTTCATTTTCTGGGTCTGCTCTGTTTGCAAATCCCAGAAAAAGCCTTTACATGTATACGAGGGAAAGGACTGAAATGGATGGCTTCGATTTTACCATCAGTTTTGACAAATGTGTAATTAAAAGAAATTGAATGGGTTAAGTATAAGAACAGATTCAGGGCTAAATGGAAGCTTTCAGTTATTGCTATATATCAGACCAAAAGGTTATTGACCTTTGTAGGAATTCGTCTGGAGTTTGTGAACTGTTTTCATCTAAATTGTTGAATGAAATATTAAAATATTTTTTGGGGGGGATTTCTTTTTTTTTGGCAAAACTTGTTTAAAAAAAGTCAGTTTATAATCAGAATAGCCTGCAGTATATATAAAATGTTAGTTCTATTATTCTGATTGTGATAACATTTAGGGCAAGCAACACCTGCCGTCATCCATGGAGAATGTGTACAGCTATACAGTAAAACCCCTCTGAATGGGAATTCTAGTAGAGAATGAATTTAGATACTTTTAGGCAGGTGGCTGCTTAATGCAGGGTGAAAGTCATGCAAAAAGCTCCTTTAGGAGCTTTCTGCATGACTTCCACCCTGCATTAAGCTGTCACCTGTCTCAAAGACAAATATGTATACTAAATAGAACATCCTGTTTAGAGGGGTTATACTGCACATAGTTATGACTGGTGCCTCTCCCACCATATGCTCTCCCAGTCGACTGAGATAGTGCAAATGCATTCCTATCGCATCTAGATGTTCCTAATTGTGCACATCTAGTTGCTCCAAATTGTGGTGAATTGCCAAATCACTTTGACTTTGGTTAACCTTTTATTTATTTATTGAATACTCATGTTAGAAATAGTGACACCATGAATATTTATTAGCAGGTGAAAACCGTGTTTTATAATGGCTTATATATATATATGAACATAGCGATGTTTGGTATTTGTAAAAATTGTAGGGGAAGGTCTATGATAAATTCATAAGCAAACAGAGCAGACCCTGATCAGTTCACTCAGTATGAAAGGCTGCAAAATGCATGAGGATTTTTAATGACAAAACAATGCAGACCCAGATCAGAGGGCTTCAGTGGGATCTGTCTGATCTGGGTCTACTCTGTTTGCAAAGGCTTAGAAAGATGTATTTATGGAGTAAAGAGTTAATCCTTTGAATGTGAGTGTGGGACACACATCAACTGTCATCTGCAAACAGTGTAGATCTAGATCAGAGGGCTTCTAGAGGAATCTGCATTGTTTGTCATTCAAAATCCTCACGCAAGTCTTAACCTTTCATACAATTACATGTACTGAATTGTAAAGTTAACCCTCTACACCATAAATACGCCTTTCTACGCCTTTGAAAACAGAGTAGACCCAGATCAGACGGCTTCTGTAGGAGCCATCTGATCAGACTCTGCTCTGATTGCTTATGATATAATATAGATATGATTCTACAGCTTCTGTGTCCATGTGCTATTATAACAATTAATTTAATTGATATTCATAAATTCATGACGTGTATTTCTTACATGAATATTCATTGGTAATGGGTTATTCCTTCAGATAACACATTTAACTCTTTACTTCATGAATATTCATGTATAATGATATCATGAATATTAATTAGATGACCTTTTATAATGGCATATGAACACAGAAAAATTTGGCCATGGCAGAAATTGTAGAGTATAGAATCAGAATTATTCCATGAGTTAGCAGACTCCATTGCGCAACTTAACATTTTTTTAACATGAAAATGTTCTGATTTTGTTTCCTTCATGAATATTCATGTAAAAATTATAACATCATGAATATTTATTTGTTGAAATTTTATTGATTAATGATATATGAACACATGCTTTTTTTACCATGGCAGAAACTATAGAATCAGATCTATATCATGACATCATCGGCAAACAGAGCAGATCCTGATCAGAATGGACCTACAATGTATAGGAGTTGTCTGATCTGGGTCTGCTCTGCTTTCATAGGCATGAAAAGGGGTCTCTATCAGGGAGGGAGTTGAAGAAAAAATAATTTGAGAATTGAAGTAAAGCTACTGTTTATTTGTGTTTATATAGTGTGAAGAGTGGAGACAACCACTAGCTGTCTGTCTTGATTTAATTTTACAACTGTTCTGCATGCTTGCTTCAAACCTCTTAATTATAAAACCAGGTAAAGCTGATGAAACATATGAAAAGGAATTCTGCATATAACCCTTATCCTGTTGAATATTCATATACATGTAAGAAATGATGACATCATGAATATTTATTTGCTGAATTTTTAATGACATGTTTTTTGGCATTTGTAGAAATAGTAAAATCATATCTATATAATCAGGGCCCTGCATTGAAAATGCAAGAGTCCTATTGAATCACATTTTCTATCTGCCTGTCTGTCCGTCCGTCCATCTGTCCATCCGTCAACAATTTTGATGTGATGCGATAACTTAGTCTATAGTTTTGGGTTGAATGAGATCACCATGTCCAGAGTTATCTGCCCTTGATTTATCAATAATGCCATATTCAACAAAAGATCAATCTGCAGAGTCAGTTTTCTAGTTCCATTAATAGCAAACAGAGTATGGCCCTGATCAGACGGCTCCAACATGATGACAGGATGGGTCTACTCTATTTGCAAAGGCAGGTTAATGTAGGTTTCACCATTCCAATCAACTGATCTGCCATTCTGCCTTTGAATGCAGGACACACATGCACTGGCATTTTCAAACAGCATTTTCAAAAGAGCTGCGCTGTTTGTCATTCCAAACCATTAACTTTTGCCATTCCAAACCATCTATCAAGTTAAAGCCTTAACCCTTTCCCTCATATAAACGTGTTTTCACGCATTTGCAAACAGAGTAGACCCAGATCAGATGGCTCCTAGAGGAGCCGTCTGATCAAGGTCTGCTCTGTTTGCTAGTGGAATTTGATAGATCTGTTTCTTTACTTTCTAAAATGGTTACAATGTTCCACCTTTGTTTCACTGTAACTATTTTGTCCATGAATAATCAGTAGGCATTGAAAATTTGAATAAACATAGAACAGGGAAAGGGTTGAATCATACTGAGAGGACTCTGTGGTTAAACATAAACACTCATAGGCTATTCCACTCTGAAAGTTAAAGATTAATCATTTCCAAGGTTAAAAATACTTTGCTTAAGTAACATGTTTATTTAAATAGTTCATGCATTTAGATGCTAAGCTCCCCGTAATACAGCCCATATGGTGTTTAATCCTTTTAATGTGGTAAACGAGAGTACTGGCATTTGCAAAAAATGCAAACAGAGTTGACCCAGATCAGAGGGCGCCCCCTTGAGGAGGTCTTTACAGTTGGTCACTCAAAATCCTTTTAGTATATTTAGCCTTTTGTACTGTATGGACAAAATAGTTTGGTTATCAAACAGTGATGTGCCATTCCACTTTAAATATTCAGCTTTGAAAGGGTTAACTCTTTGAATGAGAGACATGCATGCATTTGCATTTTCAAACAGTGTAGACACAGATCAGAGGGCTCCTCTAGGAGCCCTCTGATCTGTGTCTGCACTGTTTGTTTCATTCAGGATTATCTATCAAGTTTACACCTTTCACACTGAGTGGACTCTATAGTTAAAACACTGATAGGTTATTGCACTCTGAAAATTCAGTGTTGAAAGGGTATTATAAATAAATGCTTGTCCTGATACCTTTGCCAAAAAGCAACAATTTTGATTGTAAATATTTTCAGATTGACTGTAAATATTTTCAAATTGATCAACGTACAAGTACAGTACCAGCTGAGTTTCAGGTTATTCTGTTATGTTTATTCTTTACCTCATGAATATTCATGAATGTAGAAATAATGACACCGAATATTATAGTAACCCTTTTCTCTATGAATATGCTCTTATCACAATGGTTTCATAACAACACAATTCTAAGCATTTCCCTTTTCTCTAGTAAACGCTCCTCGCTATTTGGTAGATTTATTCAGAGGTTGGGTCTTAAAAAGCCTATGAGGGTTTTGAGGGAATGTGTTAATGCAGGACAAAAGAAATATAGAACACTCCTACAGGAACTTTATAAATGCATATCCTTCACCCTTCATTAAGCTCAGCCCTGTGTGCATTAAGCTCAGCTACCAGTAACCACCTTTCTTTAACCCTTTCCCTGTTCTATATTTAGTCCAAATTTCAGTACCTAGCCTGTAACCTACTGAATATTAATGCACAAATAGTTAAAATGAAATATGGAAGGTGGAACATTGTAGCCTATTTAGAAAGTAAAGAAACAGATCTATCAAATTACAAAAGCAAACAGAGCAGACTGATCAGATGGCTCCTCTAGGAGCCGTCTGATCTGGGTCTTCTCTGTAAATGCATAAAAAGGCCTTTATATGAAGGAAATGGTTAACCCATTCCCTCATAGGCTATATTTAGATCCAACCACTTTGAATGAATCTACCCAAATGGAGCATTAACTAGAGAAACGGAAAGTTTTAGAATTTTGTTGTTTGAAACCGTTGTGATAAATAGAGCATTCCCTCCTATAGGAGCAAATGCTCTATTTATCACAATGGTTTCAGCAGGTGATTTTTACAGAGGCATAGAAAGGCGTAGTTCTGAAGGAAAGGGTTAAACCAAGAATTGGATTTATTGCTGTAGACAGGTTTACCATATTGTTTGATTGAGAACCTGCTGATCATGACTGGGGAACTTACGTGGTGAATACTGAAGAAATTGTTGTCTTCTGGGTTTTTTCACAAATAAACATGTGCTACTGATTTTCTAACAGTCATCTGGCATAGCTCCAGTCTGACAGATGGCCTTGAGGTAATGATTCTCTGGAATAACATAATTGACCACTTAACCAGTTACCTGGTGACTGTTCATGTAAGAAATAATGATATCATTAATATTAAATTGTTCTCTCCTACTGACGCCTTCTTGCGCCTCTGTAAAACTCATTTATTGAAACCATTGAGATAAATAGAGCATTCGCTCCTATGGAGCAAATGCTCTATTTATCACAATGGTTTAAAAACTACACACTTTTAAAATAAAAGTCTCCTGTTCTATAGTTAATGCTCCTTTTTGATAGATTAATTCAAAGAGGCTGGGTCTAAATATAGTCTTGGAGGGAATGAGTTAATAATTGGATTATTTTTTAAAATATATAAACAAGGGACATTCTGGTTCAGACAGAAACTATAGAATCTTATCGATGCCATACCATAAACAAACCAGAGCAGACACTGATCAGATGGCTCCTTCTATGAGCCATCTGATCTGTGTCTACTCTGTTTGCAAAGGCTTGAAACTGTAGAATCGGATCTATATTACCTGTATATATGTACCATTTGTAAACAGAGCAGACCCTGATCAGACGGCTCCTAATTCATATTCAGGATGTCGTTATAGCTTATATGAATATTCATGAAGTAAAAGGGTTAATAATGGCATATGAACATGGAATCTTTTGGCCATGGCAAATACTGTTGAATCAGGTCAAAATAATCCCTTAACCCATTACCTCATAGGCTATTTTTAGATACATGTACAACCTCTTTGAATAAATCTACCGAAAAGGAGCATTAACTAGAGAAAAGGAAACTTTTAGAATTTTGTAGTTTGAAACCATTGTGATAAATAGAGCATTTGCTCCTATAGGAGCAAATGCTCTATTTATCACAATGGTTTCACAAAGTGACTTCTACAGAGTCGTCAATATGAGGGAATGGGTTAAGCAAACAGAGTGTACTCATTTTATATGATGAAGAGGGTCAAAGGAGGTCCATATCCCAATGTAAACACTGAACGCAAACTTCACATGACTTGTACTTTCTTTAATTCTGTGTAAAGACACTGCTAAATCTCTTGAGATAAATCTCGCAAGATAAATGACTATGCCCTCAGTTTACCTGTAATGCTGAAGCAAAAAGTCTTAATTTTAAGTTTTTTTAAGACAGATGGTAGCTTAATGCAGGATGAAAGTATGGTTGGTACAGGCATGGTTGATTGTATACAGTAGAACCCCAATAAACCGGAATTCTAGGAGAGATCTTAGATACTTTTAGGCAGGTGGCTGCTTAATGCTGGGTTAAAGTAATGCAGAAAGCTCCTATAGGAGCTTTCTGCATAACTATCACCGTGCATTAAGCTGCAACCTGTCCCCAAGACGGATATATTTATACTAAATTGAACATCCTGTTTAGAGGGGTTTTACTGTATCAACAAAAACCTTCTACTTGTCGTATCTAGGACTGCGATAATAAAAACTTCTTACAGTATGATGTCTACCTGTGCACTGTGTAAACAGTGCAGTGAGACTAAATGTTGACAAATCAAATCAGTTGTTTCTGTTTATACCATTAAAAGTACAATACCAGCGCTGAACTTTCAGAATGGAATACCCTATCAGTTGTTTAAATCTTTCCTGGTGATATACTTTAAGGTAGGCAGCTGCTTAATGCAGGAGCTTTCTGCATGGTGTTCACCCTGCATTAAGCTGTCACCTGTTTCCAAGACGAATATTTAATAATTATTTATACTAAATTTGATGTCTGGTTTACTGTACCTACTGAATAGTCATGGACAAAATATGGAAGGTGGAACATTGTAGCCATTTCAAAAAGTAAGGAAACAGATCTTTCAAATTTCAAATTAGCAAATAGAGCAGTCCCTGATCAGACCGCTCCTATAGGAGCAGTCTGATCTTGCTCTATTCTGTTTGCAATGCTGCTTATTATGCAGAAAAAAGCTTTTGTATGAGGGAAAGGGTTAATGCCTTTGGAAACTAGTAGGAGCTCTCTGATCAGGGTTTGCTCTGTTTGCTTATGAAATATAATATACCGGTAGGCCTGCTTTTGCAGTTTTAGCCATTGCCAGCATTCCCATGTGTTCATGTGCCATTATAAATATAATTATGTCATTATTTCTTATACAGTGAACTCTCATTATACCGGCATTCGTTATACTGGCTAATTCGTTATAATGGCAGTCTGTTGTGGAACCAAATTGCAGCTAAGCATATGAAACGTCCAAAGAAATAGTTATTTTGTACATAAAGGATCTTACATGAGTGTTCATTATAAATCATTTTTATGAAACGAGTTTACTATAATAATATATAATGCACTAGTGCATTTTTTTGCGATTTAAGGCACTCTGTTACGGCACTCCCACAATGCAGATTATGTGATAAAAACTGATATTAAATTATTCATGGAAAATGTTATTAAGCAAGCCTCTCTGGCGAGCTTAATAACATTTTCCAAGACTCGTTTAATATCAGTTTGTACAGGATGACTACAAGCATCATATTCTTTTTATCAAATAACTTATTTCAACCAAAAAAAGCTGTCTTGACATGTCCTACATTTATATTTCTGTATGACATTGTGGTGTTAATCTACATGACGTTACAGCTTATATTAAACATGTGTAATATAGAGAAATATGTGATGGCTATATTAACTCGAATACAAGGGAGGTTATGTGATAAATGTATATATGTATATGAGTCCTTGCCAACTAATTTCAGAGCTGATTGCTTTAATCCTTTGTATGCTGAATGTTCAAAGCGGAGTGGTCATCAGTGTTTAATGATAAGAGTCCATTCAGTAAGATAGGCTATATGAATTTGGATCACAAACCGTGCAGATCCTGATCAGAGGGCTCCTCCAGGAGCCCTCTGATCTGGATCTACACTGTTTGCAAATATCAGTATTCGCGTTTCCTGCATTCAAAGGGTTAAACTTACTCATACTTATCCATGAATTCTGGGGAAGTAATTAAGAGTTGGCTTGGCTAGGACTGTAAAACTGCTCAAGGTATATATTTGACAAAAAAAAACTTGCGTAAAACTCTTACCGTTTTATAGTGTTTACAAGATAATGTATAAACAAGGGATTCTTGCTTTCTCAATGAAGTTGAATGAACTGTATTTATAATTCTTTTCCTGTACAGCAAACAAAATTGAACAAGTTTGTGCATCATATGCTTTTAGCACTTTACCTCATGGAAACGCTTTTTTATGTTATAACCCTTTCCCTGTTCTATGTTTATTCCAAATTTCAATACCTATTGAATATTCATGGACAAAATAGTTATAACAAAATATATAATGTGGAACATTGTAGCCATTTTAGAAACTAAAGAAACAGGTCTATCAAATTCCATAAGCAAACAGAGCAGACCCTGATCAGACGGCTCCTCTAGGAGCCGTCTGATCTGGGTTTACTCTGTTTGCAAATGCGTGAAAACATGTCTGTATGAGGGAAAGGGTTAAATCAGAGTAGACCCAGATCAGATGGCTCCTTTAGAGCAAGACCTAGTGCTCTATCACATTGGTTTTGAAAAGAAGTGTCACACTGATTTTTCAGGTGTCAAAAGGTGTCAATATAAGGGAATATCTTAAAGACATCTACAGCACATGTATATTTATTCATAAATTGATCGCTTTACTGTATTTGCTTCTATGTCAGTCTATGGTTTCAAATTGTATTACCCGTATTTAGATTTACAATCCAGTGGAAAAGGGGAGAATTGGTCAGAGCAACAGATACATGTACATGTACATGTACGTACTCAGATACATGTACATGTACTAAATTCGTCATTTTTCCACCTAACCGTATGTTGTGACCACTCTTTAGAATCGTCTCAAAGAGACGATTCTAAAGTGTGGTCACAACATGGGGTTTGGTGGAGAAATATAAGAGTTAGTCTGGAAACAGTTTTAGTGTTTGCATCATATCTGAATCTCTGTTGGTGTTGGAATGCTTAGTGTAATTAAGGTAATCAATTGCACTGTTGTGTTTCAGGTGGACAGCATTTCCATAGGAAGCATCCCTTGTCTACATGGCTTTCATCAATGCTGATGTGTTTCGCGGGAAGTATCATAGCCAACATTCTCCTCGGAGAGCCAGCCATTACACCGTTCAAGGACCATCGCAGTATCCTGACTACCACAGCAGTATGGTAGGCAAACCAGCCTGTTGTAAAGTTTGAATGTGGGGGTCGTGATAATTGGCATATTCAAAAAGCATGGGACAGATCTCATTGTAGAGTCCTGTGATTTTTCACTGTTCTATAGCAATTTGAATTCTTTCCTACTAAATTAACTTTTCGTTATACAATGATTAACCACTTGGCGTTATAAGAATTACCAATCTATAACATGACACCTCAGAAAACAGAGTAGACCCAGATCAGACAGCTCTTGAGGAGTTGTCTGTTCAGGATCTGCTTGTAATATAGACCTGATTCCTACGGAATAATTTAGATCCAATTCCACGGTTTCTGGCTTGGTTAAAAAAAAAAAAAATCATCTTTTTTTTAATACCATTTAAAAAATCAGTAAATCAATACTCACAGGTATACAGTTTTTAAATAAAACTTCTAGCCTTAAGACTATCTTCACAAATATCTGAATAAAGCTCATTTATGTTTATTACAGTGTACTGTATTCAGAAGGTGCAACATTTTTTTTTATATTTTTAGCTCACCAGAGCACAAAGTGCTCAGGGTGAGCTTTTGTGATCGCCTGATGTCTGTCGTCCGTCGGCGTGCGTCGTCCGTCGTCGGGCGTCAACAATTTCAACCTTTAAAGTTCTTCTCCTCTGAATCTACAAGGGTCTCAGCTTTCATCTTTGGCACATAGCATCATATGTAGGTCCTCTATAAAAGTTATATAAATTATACCCCTGGGGTCAAAATTGGCCCTGCCCCAGGGGTTTTCAGTTTTCAATAGAAACATATAGTGAAAACTTTGAACATCATCTCCTCTAAAACTAGAAGGTCCTCAGCTTTCATATTTGGCACATAGCTTCAACTTCAGGACTTCTACAAAAGTTATATAAATTACGCCCCTAGGGTCAAAATTGGTCCCACCCCAGGGATTACCAGTTTTTTGTAGCTGACTGCTAAACAGCCTATGGGATCACTAGTTATGCATAGGAAAAACTTTAAAAATACTCTTGTCAGAAACTACATGTCCCAGAGCTTAGATATTTGGTGTATAGATTTACTTAGCATAACTTTTTGAGTTTTATAAGTATCATAGTTCTGGGGTTAAAATTGGCCCTGCCCTGTGTGTATATTCTTCTTTACATCAGAAACAACATTCTAAAGGTTTCTCCTTAATATCACTCTTAGCTGAGACCAGTCAGTGGGAGTTCTTATATAATCCCCCTTAGCCTGATCAGTAGAGTAGAAATTGTGTTTAGACAAATAACACACACTCATTTAAGATTGAGAAAACTGTGGATAATTCTCAAAATGCAGAATACTCTTAAAGCTTTTTTTTCATACCTATGCCCTGCATTAAGCTACCAGCTATCAATATAGAGCATATCTGTTGTGAATTTCAGCGTAACTCTTTGCATGCTGGGTAATTTTGTGATCTGCTAAATTGTTGTCTGCAGCATATTCACAAGTTATCCTAACTACACACTTTCTTTCTGAGTTTTTCAGAAGTTCAGTCTCATTGACAAACAGTTTGGATATCAGATCAGGCACCACATTATGTTGGCCCTGATCTGGATCCAAACTGTTTGCATAGGTCATTAGTGGTGGGAGAATCCCACTACACGCTTTCTTTCTAAGTTTTTCAGAAGTTCAGTCTCATTTACAAACAATTTGGATATCAGATCAGGCCCAACATTATGTGGGGCCTGATCTGGATCCAAACTGTTTGCATAGGTCATCAGTGGTGGGAGAATCCGCCTCTAGCATCCAAAGAATACAAGTTCCAGTGGTCTAATGCTCTATCCATTCTTTCACTACATTCTTTTAGCATCATGTTCAGGTCCTCTACAAAAGTTATATAAATTGATTCCCTGGGGTCAAAATTGGCACCGCCCCTAGGGTGTTAACCCTTTCCCTCATATAAACGGGTTTTCACGCATCGGCAAACAAGAGTAGACCCAGATCAGATGGCTCCTAGAGGAGCCATCTGATCAAGGTATGCTCTGTTTGCCTATGGAACTTGATAGATATGTTTCAGTAGTCTTTAAAATAGCTACAATGAACTACCTTCCATATTTCGTAGTTCTGCCCATGAACATTCAGTAGGTATTCAAATTTGTAATAAACATAGAACAGGGAAAGGGTTAAGTTTTCAATAGAAACATATAGTGAAAACTTTGAAAATCTTCTCCTCTGATTGTCTGGTGAGCGATGTCAGGGCCATTCTGGCCCTCTTGTTACATATTACAGGCAGATTAAATATGCTTTCTGCGCCTTTGCAAACAGAGTAGACTCAGATCTGACAGATCATATGGCTCCTATAGGAGTCGTCTGGTGAGGTTCTGCTGTGTTTGCTTATGGCATTATATAGATCTGCTTATAAAGTTCTTGCCATGGCCAACATTTCCTTTTGTTCAAATTCATCTGTATAATAATCACAATCTCATAAGGGTTGAAGATCGACATTAATATGTATATTGATATGCCTGTTCAATTTAGAGAGGTCTTACATTATTGAAGTGAGCAATGCTTTTAGCATAAAGTGACATGGTAAATGTAATGTATATAGGTCATGGTACAGTAAAGTCTTGCTCAAGCGATGACATGATTTATTTATATATCGAAATGTAAAAGCAGGTGATTGTTTAATGCAGGGCGAAAATGATACAGTAAGCTCCTATTGGAGCATTCTGTACAACTTTTGTCCTGCATTAAGCTACCACCAGTTTTAAAAATTCAAAATTTGATTTCGAGTGGTCATATTAGCAAGACGTTTCTGTATTACATTGGCTTTAAATAGATGGTTTGAACTGGAAAGCTGATAAGAGTTTTGTGAAACAGATTGTGAACTTTCAAGTTGTTTTTTTATCTTCATTTCAGGTACCTTGTGTTCTACTCTCCCTTTGATCTGGTATACAAGATTGCGAGGTTACTTCCCTTTAAGATGGTGATTTGTGCTTTGAAGGAGGTTCAGCGGGCCCATAAAGTGTACAATGCAGTCAGTCATACAGCGAAGATTTACCCCAATGCTTACTTGATCATAATAATGATTGGCACCATTAAAGGTACCACATGAATTGCATTTACTAGTATCCTACTGAAAAAAATGGTGTTCTCAACACTGTAACCTGTTATAATGTTACTTACCTCTGGATTATCCCTTCCCTGTTCTATATTTATTCCAAATTTCAATACCTGCTGAATATTCAAGGACAAAATAGTTATAATGAAATATGGAAGGTGTAACATTGTAGCCATATTAAAAAGTAAAGAAACAGATGTATCAAATTCCATTAGCAAACAGAGCAGACCCTGATCAGACAGCTCCTATAGGAGCCGTCTGATCTGGGTCTTCTCTGTTTGCAAATGCGTGAAAACACATTTATATGAGGTAAAGAGTTATTCAAGTGTTTGAATTCAAGTTCGAGATATTGAAGTTCAACAATATTTGATACTGTGGCACTCACTCACAGTGGCTGTCTAAGCTGAAGTTAACAAAATGGTGTTGAATTGACTTATGCAGCTTTATAAACCCAGAGGGTCCATACTTAGGGTAATCAAGGTACAGTCAAACCTGTGTAAGACATCCACCTTTGGGAACAAGAGAAACTGGCTGTTATATACAGGTGGCTGTCTTATAAAGGTTTCATTAGGGAAGAAGATATCCTGCTAAGTTATGCCCGTAAACTGTTGATAAAAATTTCATGTATGTTGAAATAGTTTTAATTGTTTAAAAATACAATATTACATGCAGATGAATATGTGGAAGTATGAATTAAAATCAAAACAATGAAAAAAACATGTAAGGTTTCTTTTGTACATATGCTCTATTCGCATCTCATTTTATGTTATGAAAACAGATCAACCTTAATCCCCATGCATTCCGAACGTCATTTACATCTATAAATCTTTACATTATGAAAAATGAAGATCACTTTTTGAAGGGAAACTGTAGCTGTACAGTCAGCGTCGTTCGTTCATGTCACGATTTATGAAGCCAGGATGCCCTCTATACAAAGGCAGTTTTAAGGCGTTTCTTACTCGTTATGGGCTTGTTTGGTCAGTGCATTGCAAAATATTCGTCTTAAACATTCCTAGAATGCTACGATAAAGCGAAAATATCCAACAATTTTAATGTATTTGTCCCAACCAGCAGAGGATGAAATTGCCGAAAGAAACTTTTCCTTCGTGAAACTGCGAGAAACTGTTAGATTTTGTTCGCTACCTCCTTTTCAAAGAGTATTTTAGACAAAGGGAAATAATTGATAACTTCCGCATAGGTAAAAGCGGCCTCGCACGCCGAATATTGGCGTATTTATACAGGTTAAAAAATGCTTTTGGGTCCGATTATATGCGGCCGCTGGCTGCGTTGAACAGGTGGCCGTCTTATACAGTAAGTTTATATAGTGAATTTGCACGGGACTGTTTGAATGTGGCGCTCATTTACAGGTGGCGCTCTTATAAAGGTGGCCGTTAGACCAGGTTTGACTGTATTTGACACCCATGCATGCCTTTCATTATACTTGTATGTTGTCATACAAATATCTTTCTCAGGTGCTGGAAGTGGTATAATGAAGAACTTTGAGCGACTGGTTCGTGGAGTGTGGATTCCAGGGAGCAATGAAATTCTTCAACCATCTTTGTAAGTATGCTGATGTATGCGTAGCATGTAAACTGCTTTAATTGTTTATGAAGTAGAACACAGGATTTTGTTAGAGTTATTGTCCTAAGTTCGGTGCCTGTGTTGTTGTCGGTTGTCATCCGGAAACTTTAACACTGGCTATTACTTCTTTACTATTCATGCTAATCTTTTGGTCAACATCACAATCTGACTGTGTATTAACCCTTTCCCTGTTCTATGTTTATTTCAAATTTCAATACCTGAATACTGAATATTCATGGACAAAATAGTTATAAAGAAATATGGAAGATGGAACAATGTAGACATTTTAGAAAGCAAAGAAACAGATCTATCAAATTCTATTAGCAAACAGAGCAGACACTGATCAAACGGCTCCTCTAGGAGCCGTTTGATCTGGGTCTACTCTGTTTGCAAATGCGTGAAAACACGTTTATATGAGGGAAAGGGTTAAAGGCTTTGGGGAAAATTTTGCACCATTATGGAAATAAAAAATCATATTCTATGAGCAAAGAGAACAGGACCTAATGAGATGACTAATACAGAACTTTCTGATCTGAGTCTGCTACTCTGTTTGCAAGACTTCAAAAAGCATGTGTAACAGGATATAGGTTAAAGACACTTTAACCCTTTCCCTCATACAAACGTGTTTTCACGCATTTGCAAACAGAGTAGACCCAGATCAGACAGCTCCTAGAGGAGCCGTCTGATCAGGGTCTGCTCTGTTTGCTTATAGAATTTGATAGATCTGTTTCTTTGCTTTCTAAAATGTCCACAATGTTCCAGCTTCCATATTTCTAATTACTATTTTGTAAATGAATACTCAGTAGGTATTGAAATTTGGAATAAACATAGAATAGGGAAAGGGTTAAAAAAGATCATCAGGTGTGATTACATGTTGAAAGATAGGGAAGAAAAGGTGTTTGAATAAAGTCAACTACACTTTGCAGATGCAGTAAACCCCCTCTAAACTGGAATTCTAGTTGAGAAGAATTTAGATACAGGTGGCTGCTTAACCCTTTCCCTGTTCTATGTTTATTTCAAATTTCAATACCTATTGAATATTCATGAATAAAGTAGTTATAATGAAATATGGAAGGTGGAACTTTTTAGCCATTTTAGGAAGTAAATAAACGGATCTTTCAAATTCCATCAGCAAACAGAGCAGACCCTGGTCAGACGGCTCCTCTAGGAGCCGTCTGATCTGGATCTACTCTGTTTGCAAATGCGTGAAAACACATTTATATTAGGGAAAGGGTTAATGCAGGGTGAAGTTGTGCAGAAAGCTCCTAGAGGAGCTTTTTGCAAGACATTTACCATGCATGAAACTTCCACCAGTCTCCAAGACCGATATTTATACTGAATTTAATGTCCGGTTTAGAAGGGTTTTACTGTAATACAATTTTATATTTCAGCGTTACAAAGGCTTGCTTAGTTGCTGCCTCAATCTTCTTAATGGAGAGACTGAACTACATCCAGGCCCCTCACCCACTCATTTATTTCGGCGTTGTGATCTTCTTTGTGTACTTCAAGCTGTCGGCATTACTGCTCGGAATTCACGATCCATTTGCTCCATTTGAGAACTTGTTTTGCGCCATTTTTATGGGCGGGATGTGGGATGCATTGAAACGTGCCATAATTCCAGAACCCAAACGAGAGGAGGAGAAGGATGGCAGACCAGACATGCCCATGAAGAGTAAAGAAGACAAGAAGAAAGATTAGAGGAACTGTGTAATGTTAGGAGTTTATCAAATTGTATGCAGCTGATTTGTATAGGGTAATCACATTGTACTGAGCTAATGTACAGGGGCCCAGATAAGATGCATAAGTTAGAACATTTTCAAGAATAGTTCCTTTATTTCTCCACCAAACCCTATGTTGTCACCACTCTTTAGAATCGTCTCTTCACAAGTCTAAAGAATGGTTGCAACATAGGGTTTGATGGTGAAAAGTGATGATCTAAAGTATTTGAACATGCGCATATTATTGTGAATGTAAGATGGTTTAGATGGTGGAGAACAGGTTAATTGGAGTTAATCATGATACAATGTATATAGCTGTTGGTAAGAGGTTCACTAATCTATCAAAATCTCATATTTCTCAGCCAGATTATTTCTTGCTGGTTCTTATTAGAATTAGCTCGGAGAGGCGATTCTAATGAGTACCAGCAAGAAAGGTTTGGCAGAGAAATGTGAAAAAAGCAATAATTAGATTTCCTAAATATTTCTTTTGTCTGCAGCTCTGAATTGTACTCATATTTAACCCATTACCTCATAGGCTATTTTTAGACCCAACCTCTTTTAATGAATTTACTGAAAAGGAACATTTACTAGGAAAAGGGAATTTTTTTAGACATGTAAATAATTTACTTTGATTTTCTGAATACTCCTCTTAATCTATAGCTGTAGTGACGGTCTGGTAGAAACAGTATTGTCAAAAAGTATTAAGCTCTACTTGTTCTTCAAGTTAGATGGAAGAGAGTAATGAAGTGCCAAAATGTCTCTCAGCAGTCATGGTTTAGAGGTAGTTTGGTAATAGCCAGGTTCTGTTTACTGCAGGCAAAAGTACGGATTTAAGAAGAGAAATTTTGTACTTTGATAATTAGAAATAGTGTGAAAAAAAATCCTAGAAAGGATTTTTTCAGAAAGAATAAACAGTAAATATATTCATTTTTGGAATATTTCATTCAGACTGTAAAACAATAGGTCACTTTCCTAAGTTTCCTTATCTCATATCTATTTAGATTTTGTGGGTCAATGAAATTTCATGATTAATTAGTTCATTTCTGACTAGAAAACATTGATCAATGGAAGAAAGACATTTATTTGGAAGTTGAAGATCATTTTGTACTGTAAATATGCCCTTGCCCTTGATAGGATAGGGTGTAGAAATGTTACCACTTTCATTCTGTTATGTATACATGTATGCATATGGAATGTGTGTGTATGCATCTGTGCAAACACTTGTTTTTGACTGTTAACCCTTTCCCTGTTCTATTCAATACCTACTGAATATTCATGGGCAAAGTATGGAAGGTGGAACATAATCATTGTAGGCATTTAAGAAAATAAATAAACACCTCTATCATATTCCATTAGCAAACAGAGCAGACTCCGATCAGACGGCTCCTATAGGAGCCGTCTGATCTGGGTCTACTCTGTTTGCAAATGTGTGAAAACATGTTTATATGAGGAAAAGAGTTAAATTCTTTACTTGATTGAGGCACATTTTTTATTCATTTGCAAATAGAGTAGACCCAGATCAGATGACTGTTATGAATATTCATCGGGTAAAGGGTTAAATAAATAGCAGTGGCAAGATTGGCCTAAGTTTACTCTCTAGTCTGCAGCCATGACCATATCTTCTCATCCTCTCCACACATACATATCAGCAGTCAGTTAACTGTGAATGGCTGCTATGCTATTTTACTTAACTTCCCAGTCTTATCTTAATTCAATAAAACTTTTATTTTCTTCCAAAATATTTGATTTGGTGTTTTCCGTTATCTTTTTCTTTCCAAGTATTGTCTTGCAGGAAACAGTCTACTAACATTTACAAACAGTGTGAACCTAGATCAGAGGACTCCTAAAGGAGCTTTCTGATCAGAGTTTGCAGTGTTTGTCATTCAAAGTCACCATACCCTTTTATACTGGATGGGCTCCACTGTTAAACAATGATGGACCATCTGTTTTGAAAAATCTGCCTTCAAAGTGTTAAGTTGGGTTTTTTAGCAGTAGGTAGCAGATTTGCAGAATTTGTCCATGAGCAGCTTTTTTATGGTTTTTTTTGTGTGATTGTCTGTTGGATACAGTACAGTGTTGAACATGATTTGAATAATGTTACTTGTATCTTTGTTCATAGCAAACCAACATAGTGGCTGCGCAGGTCCAACCAACATAGTGGCTGCACAGGTCCAATACCTAACCTTTACCCCATTCCCTCATAGGCTATTTTTAGATCCAACCTCTTCGAATAAATCTACCGAAAAGGAGCATTAACTATAGAAAAGGAGAATTTTAGAATTGTGTAGTTTTGAAACCATTGTGATAAATAGAGCATTTGCTCCACAGGAGCAAATGCCCTATTTAACACAGTGGTTTAAAAACTACACAATTCTAAAAAATGTCATTTTCTCTAGTAAATGGTCATTTTCGGTAGATTTATTCAAAGAGGTTGGGTCTAAAAATAGTCTAGGAGAGATTGAGTTAAGCACAAGAGTTAGAATGACTAAAATTAAAAATGAGTGGGATCCGGACTAATATTAAAAATGAGTGGGATCTGGCATGAATATTCATTATAGAGTAAAGTCTTGAATTATTTATGGTCCTCATAGTTTGATGTGACATTTTTATGCTGGTAATGATTGTAGCGAATCAAGAATGTGTTTTGTATTAGATTTTGTAGTGGTCAATTGATTTGATTTTTGTGTCACAAGCAGTAAAAGTAGTTGTTTGATTTCATGTTGTAATCTTTGAGGGAGAGAGTGAGTTTTTTTATGACAATAGTATGAAAAGTTTGAGATCCTGTGCTTCTGCATTTTTTGTCGGACAACAACAATAGATACAGATATTTAATTCAGTCCTCACCAAACTTAGCAAGAATAATAATGGTTGTATTATTTTGGAGAAATAAATTACTTTGTCAAACTTGCCTTAAGTCGTATTGAGTTTGGCATTCGAGCTAAGAAAATTGGACAATATTTTGATATCAGTCAGTTGACAAGCGTATTTTCTAGTTTGACACTCTTATCTATAAATACAGCTGTATGTAAGTCAGATTTTTAAAAAAATTAATGTTTTGAGTCTTTTAACCCTTCTCTTGCTGAATTTTAAACACTCAAATCTTCTTCTTTACCCACGTCCTGTTGTATAATTACATATATCTTCACTGTCTACAATTATTTCTCTGTGCAATCATTGCTGTGTAGTGTACTGGTTGCACAATCAATTTGTAAATAGTGCAGACCCTGATGAGACAGCTCCTGCAGGAGCTGTCTCATCTGGGTCTTCACTATTCACAGGTAGGTATATTGACGTGAATAGCAAGCGAAGGGTTAAATGGATTTGTAAAATACATTGTTTAAAGTATTAATGTGTGTGATCTTTAGTGGAGTATAGTACATTGTACATCGAACATTTAATCAAAATAAACCAAAGCCCTATTCTCCATCTTGCTAGTCATGAATGTATTTAACCATTTACACTGTGAATATTGATGAAAGAAATAATGACATTGTGAATTTTAAAAGGATTTATTGTTATAAAAGCACATGGACACAGGACATTTTGGCTATGTAGAATCATAGCCAAAATCTGGGTCTACTTTGTTTGCAAAGGCATATTTATGGAGTAAAGGGTTATGAAATTTGCTATTCATGCAGAGTTGAATGACGTTTTAAGAGTTATTTGGGTAAGCAATGATTGCAAATACTATGTGTCAGACTAAGTAGATCTTGTAGATATAAATTTATGTTTGAAAATTGTAACCCAGATATTAGTCATGAACTCTGTTTGTATTGCTTGTTAGTTTTGTGTTTGCAGTGTGTGTATTTATTTGCATAGGTAAAATGAAGAGAGATCAGTTTTGAAAATTTGTTTTTTGTTATAGTTGTTTAATCTTTTGAATTTGGGAAACAAATCCTATTGCAGTTTAACCCTTACTCCATAAATACACCTTTCTACGTCTTTGCACACAGAGTAAACCGCGATCAGATGGCTCCTATAGGAGCCATCTGATAAGGATTGCTCTGTTTTGCTTATGATACAACATAGATTTGATCCTATAGTTTCTACATGGCCAAAAATTCCATGCGATTTTGTTTAAAAAAAAAAGAAAATCTAATTAATATTGATGATATTATTTCTTACATGAATATTCATGGAGTAAAGGGTTAAGCCTTTCATACGGAGTGGTCTCTATAGTTGGAAACACTGATGGGCCTTCCCACTTTGACTATACACCATTCAAGATGTTCAATATCATTAGCATTGTGAATGCTGAATTTTCAAAATGGAATGGCCCATCATCATTTAACAACAAAGGCAATTCAGTATGAAAGGATATACATGTAATTTGAGAGGATTTTGAATGACAAACAGTGCAGACCTGAAGCAGCCCTTTGAGCTTGGTCTATTGTGTTTGAAGATGCCATCACACTTGTTTCCCACATTCCAAAGGGTTAACTGGAAATTCTAAATGTAGTAAATGGAAACGGCTATTGATGAGACCTGTGAACTTGTGTTTCATTTATGGAAAGAAAGCTTGAAATGATAATTAACATACAGTAAAACCTGTCTTAAAAATGAGCTCTTATTAGGGGTCTGTAAGACAGATGGTAGCTTCATGCAGGTCAAAAGTAATGCAGAAAACTCCTATAGGAGTTTTCTGCATTACTTTTGCCTTGCATGAAGCAACGATCTGCTTTTTAAGACTCCTATGTTCAATAAGTGAATAGCAGCTTTACTGCTTAACCCTTTCCCTCATATAAACGTGTTTTCATGCATTTGCAAACAGATTAGACCCAGATCAGACAGCTCCTAGAGAAGCCGTCTGATCAGGGTCTACTCTGTTTGCTAATAGAATTTGATAGATCTGTTTAAATGCTTTCTAAAATGTCTACAATGTTCTACCTTCCACATTTCTTTATAACTATTTTGTTAATGAATATTCAGCAGGTATTGAAATTTAGCCTAAATACAGAACAGGGAAAGGGTTAAGACAAGTTCTACTGTATAAAAATGGACTAGAAGAGGTAATTATAGGATTTCAAATAGAAGATCTGTGGATGTCACTGTAATTATTATTACGGTACTTAAAAATGTAGTAGTACTAAGTACTGCAAGTGTTATGAAGACAATTATGAAATATTGCATTTGCAAGAAAACTTCTTTATCACTATGGAAATGAGTTGTGGATCTAGTAACATTTTCTCCTGCAATGATAATAATATAATCTATTGAGTGTTGTGATGCCATAAAACCCAACTCAACAACAACTTCCTGAAATTTTACTAGGAATCTATTTGTACATGTGTTGGTTTATGTTTTCCCACCGAGGAATATGTCTAAATTATGATGTTGTAATGTCTGTTGTTATATTTGTCATGTTGTTGTAAACACGTAAAATACACGTGGAAGGGGGCTTCTTCATTTCAGTATTTTAATCTAGACAGTTTTGTATGATTGTATATGTCAAATTGCTGATGTTTTTGATGATTTTTTAGTCCTTACAGAGGAGTGGATAAGATGATCATATTTTTAACCCTTTACGCCATGAATATTCATGTATGAAATGATAATGTCATGAATATTAATTAGATTAATTGTTAGAATAGTGCATGGACATGTAGGAAGTTTTGGCCATGGCAGAAATTATAGAATCATATCTATATTATATCATAAGCAAACAGAGCTGACCCTGATCAGAAGGCTCCTATAGGAGCCGTCTGATCTGGGTCTACTCTATTTACAAAGGCATATTTATGGAATAAAGGGTTAAGAACAAACTTTATTTCTTCAACAAACCCTATGTTATGAACACGCTTCAGAATGGTCTCTTTGAGACCGCTCTCAAAAGTAGTCACTACATTTGGTTTAATGGAAAAGTAATTGAATACACACTTTCATGTATGGTTATGCTATTGTATATAATGAAATTTGTAAGCGTTGAAAACATAAACGTTCTGTTCTAGAATGCAAAAAATGATTTTTGTTTCAGTGCCATTTTTTTATATTCAGTATATATGATCATTACTGGTTCAATGTTTGGTGATGGTTTTGTTAAAGCTTTCGACAGATATATTCTTTTTGAATTTCTTCTCGATAGCCGTTTTTCATGGTGTCTTTAATCGGGAATTGAGTCCTTAGCAACTGTGTTTAAATTTTCATTATACGTCCACTTTTTGGTGATTGTTTTACATCTTTATGCATTTTTGAGCATAGTATAAGATTAACTTAAACCACTGCCATCTTGATGTATTAATTAGTCGGATATTTTGTATACAGATTTGTTGGCAAGGATGTTTAGTCTCCCATACTTAACCCTGTACCAGATGGAGCCTTTGCAAACAGAGTAGACCCTGCTCAGACAGCCCCTGTAGGAGCTGTCTGATCAGGGTCTGCTCTGTGTTTATGGAATGATACAGATGCAGGATTCTAGTTTCTGTGCTGGTTGAAAATTCCGAATTTTGTATACCTGTTAACCCATTACCTCATAGACTATTTTTAGATCCAACCTCTTTGAATAAATATACGGTGATTTCCTTTTCTTTAGTAAATGTTCCTTTTCGGTAATACCGAAAAGGAACATTTACTAAAGAAAAGGAAAAGTTTACAACTATGTAGTTTTGGAACCATTGTGATAAATAGAGCATTTGCTCCTATTTATCACAATGGTTTAAAAAATTGACCTTTACAGAGGCGTCAAAAGGCGTCTCTATGAGGGAATGGGTTAATTAAACTTTCCCAAACAAACTGGCTCCAGGTGAGATACTTAATACTCTGCAAAGGCATGCAAAATTGTTTGTATGAGGAAAAGTGTTAACCCTTTCCCTGTTCTATGTTTAGTCCAAATTTCTAATACCCACTGAATATTCATGGACAAAACAGTTGTAATCAAATATGGAAGGTGTGATGTAACCATTTTAGAAAGTATAGAAACAGATCTGTCAAATTCCATTAGCAAACAGAGCAGAAATATGTTTATATGAAGGAAAGTGTTAATGCTGACTGTAGTTTCTGTATTGAATTCCACCGATTATTTAGAATTAGAGACTTAGATTACAGTAGTATTTGTCATCCTTCTTTGAGTGTCAATATGTGTGTTTTAGATTGTCATATGATTTCATTTTTGTAGACATGATTTTATTCATTTGAAATTGTCAGTTTGAAAACTGTTCCATTCCTTTGGTTAACCCAATGTGTAGATGATTGAGAACCAGGGACCGGTCTTACTAAAGATTGTATGACTGAAATAATTGCAAGTTTTAACATGTGCTGATCATTGTGATTATTGCATGTCAGAACTTAAGATAGTTTATGCTATATGGATTTTGGATTGATTACTGTGATAATGTTGACTATTGGAGAAATAACTATTTTTTGTAAATTACTTAAGATTAGTTAGGTTGTACGGTCTTTAGTAAGAGAGGCCCCTGTTGAATGATAGAATCTATGAGCCTTTTCTTTTATGTAACAATTTTCTTTATCACATTCTTAATTAATTAGGAGCTTAGTAGAATTTGAGTGGGCATTCTGGTGTTAATTATTTTTTTCTCCCTGTTTTTTTCTTGGTAATATTTTGTCATTTGACTGAGTGTAAGTTGATAGGTCTCTGCTAGTAATTCTTAGCCGAAATTGTATAAATAGTAGAGAATGTACCAGTTTTGTGCCTACCCATTCTGCCAAAGTAACCAATTATACCTCCTGCAGAAACATGGTACATAGTTTAATCCTTTCCCATCATACAAACTCTTTTACATACCTTTGCAAACTGCGTAGACCCAGATCAGGTGGCTCCTGTAGGAACCCTCCGGTTAGGGTCTGCTCCGTTTGCTTAACCCTTTCCCTCATATAATCGTGTTTTCACGCACCTGCAAACAGAGTAGACCCAGATCAGACGGATCCTATAGGAGCCATCTGATCAGGGTCTACTTTGTTTGCTTTTGACAGTTTTTGCTAAAGCAAATACATTCTTTGAAAAGTTTATATTATAAAATTTCAGCTTATAGATATTCATGATGCCATTATTCCTTACACGAATACTGAACAGGGAAAGGGTTAATATGAAGTTATAATAGATCTGATACTACAGCTTCTACTAATACCAAACATCCTGTGTACATATGCCATTATAAAAATTCAGTTAATAAATATTAATGATGTTATTATTTCTTACATGAATATTGAACAGCGAAAGGGAATGCGTTTCACCAAGAACCAGGTTGTTTGACTGTGATCATGATTATCAGAAGATACGAAAAGAAACCTTTATTATAATTATTTTTAACCCTTTATCTCATGAATATTAATATAAATGTAAGAAATATTAAGTGCAGAGCATCTGATAAATGTGCGTACTCAAATACTAAAATCTCCATTTCTCCACCAAACCCCTATGTTGTGACCACTCTTTAGAATCGTCTCTTTGAGACGATTCTAAAGAGTAGTCACAACATAGGGGTTTGGTAGAGAAGAAAAGGAGTTATTCTTGTCAATATTTAATTTACGCGTCTTATCTGGACCTCTGATTTAGGTGTAAAAGTATTAATTAGGTGAATTTTTATAATGGACATAGTATCAACGAAATTTTCTGTTATATCAGAAACTTTATTATTGCATAAGGAAGTAGAGTAGTGGCTGATCAGATAACTTCCTTGGGAGCCATCTTATCTGAGTCTACTGTGTTTGCATAGGTGTTATAAGGCGTATCTATGGAGAAATAGATTAAGACACTAGTGTACTTCAGATAAGTGTTTTTTCAAGGTTTTATTCTGTACTTTCATGCTGACAACTTGTAGCTATTTTTAGCTCGTCTGTACATGCTATTGTCGTAACTCCGGCGTTCGCGTTGTCGTCGTCCGAAATCTTAACATTGAACATAACTCGAAAAGTATAAGAGGTATCAACATGAATCTTCATAGGTTAGTAGATCTCATTGAGGGGAATGCCCTTATATAAGAAACATAACTCTTGATTTAAAATTTTTTGAGTTATGGCCCTTTATATTTTTCAAAATGTTTAATTTTGCTGGACAAGCACCAAATCAGACGAGCATTGGCGATGCACGCGGCTCTTGTTTTTCTCACCTTCTTTTATGAAAAAAATAAATGGTGAGGTATACCATCATGGCCTTCAGATCAGCTTGATAAATGTTTCAGTTGTTGTAGTCACAATTGTGTTGTAGTTCACATTTGTGTAAAAGCTTGACCTTAAAGTCTTAACCTATTAATACCTGATAGTTACACCTTTTCACGGCCCTGCAAACAAAGTAGATCTAGATCAGACATCTCCTTCTGTGTTTGCTTGTGAAATAATATTATGGATCTGATTCTTCATGGTAAAAAACTATAGAAGTAATTTAATAATATTCATGGTCATTATTTCTTACATTAATATTCATTTGAGTAATGATTAACAGCTAGTATTTTAATTTCACACACAAGTGTCAGAATCTATATGCCATTAACCCTTTCCCTGTTCTACGTTTATTTCAGATTTTAATACCTACTGAATATTCATAGACAAAATAGTTAGAATGAAATATGGAAGGTGGGAAATTGTAGCCATTTTAGAAAGTAAAGAAACATCTCTATAAAATTCCAATAGCAAACGGAGCAGACCCTGATCAGACGGCTCCTATAGGAGCCGTCTGATCTGGGTCTACTCTGTTTGCAAATGGGTGAAGATGGGTTTATATGAAGGAAACTGTAAAAAGGCAATTGTAAAACAGTGTTAACCGAGATCAGGAGGTTTTCTGTTAAAATCCTCTAGCAAATGTAATTTATCTACAGTTGGTCTGTCTGACTTTGAAAGGGATTGAGCCTAAATCTTTTACTCCTTGAATATTCATGTAAGAAATAATGACACTGAATATTGATTAATCTCATTATTTCTTTTTCTTTTCTTTTTTTTTCTGTCTGTACCAATAAGCTATGCCTATATAGGTTCTGTAATAAGATGACAAGTGTACTAAGAATTGGTTCTTTTTGGGACATATGCAAATATGTCGGCCATGTCTATTTATAGAGCTATAAGCTGTAAACTCTACCAGGACGATTTACCAATAACATTGTTTGTATGGATAGTTGTGTGGTTATTTTCAAACCTTTCCATTTCTTATGTTAAACAGCGATTTCCAGTTTCACATTGAGAAAAAGGAATAAAGCAAACAAACCCTGTGTTCAAGTTTATGAAGGATTTTGTTGTAATTATATTCCCAATGACTCCCAAGAAACAGACATACTTAACCATGCTTAGCGTAACCATAGTGACATTGGATAACAGTTTGGATCCTGGGTCCATGCTTATAAAACTTTTAGTTGAGTCTGAGTTCGTTCTCAAGTTTTTGATTGGTCAGATTTGAGCCTTTGGCTCAAATCTGACCAATCAAAAACTTGAGAACTCAAATCTGACCAATCAAAATCTTGAAAACGAACTCAGACTCAACTAAAAAGCTTTATAAGCATGGACCCTGATGAGACACCGAGTAACTCTGCGACTCATCAGGATCCAAACAGTTAATCCATTACCTCATAGGATATTTTTACATCCAACCACTATGAATAAATCTACCGAAAAGGAACATTAACTAGAGAAAAGGAAAATTTCAGAATTTTGGAGTTTGAAACAATTGTGATAACATAGAGCATTTGCTCCTATAGGAGCAAATGCTCTAATTATTGCAATGGTTTCAACAGGTGACATTTACAGAGGCACCAAAAGGCGTCAATATGAGGGAATGGGTTAAGCACTTGGTTTAATTGTTTCTCAAAACCTTGATCAAATGAGAAATACAGTAGAGCCTGTCTAAGCAGCCATCAAAAAAGGTCTAATTATGGGTATGTAAGGCAGGTGGTAGCTTAATGCAAGGTTGCTTAATGCTGGTCTATAGGAGCAACCTCCTGCTTTTATTATGCCCCACTCCCCCAGTGGAGGTTTATAGTAATCGCACTGTCTGTTCAGTCTGCCTGTCGTCCGCTCGGTAACTCCTACATGCATGAGTGAATTTCAATATAATTTGGTTCAAATGTTCACCAACTTGAAACGATCAGTCGCGAAATAGAACCAGGTTCATATCTCAAAGATCAGTCACAATCGGGGTCAAATGGGGACATGTTGTGGTGGCCGCTCTGTAACTCCTACATACATGAGTGGGTTTTAAAATAACCTGGTACAAATGGTCACAACCTTGAGACGATGTGTCGCGAAAAAGAACCAGGTTCCTATCTCAAAAGGTCAAGGTCATAATCGAGGTTCAAAATTTAAAAAAAAAAATGGGGACAATTTCTTTTCCGCTCCGTAACTCCTACATACATGAATGGATTTACAAAAAATCTTGTACAAATGTTCACAACCTTGAGACAGTGTATCGCAAAAATGAGCCAGGTTCCGATCTCCAAGGTCAAGGTCCCAGTCAAAGGGTCAAAGATAAAAAATGGGGGCATTTTGTCGTGTCCGCCCTGTAACTCCTACAACATGAGTGGATTTCAATATAACTTGGTACAAACATTTACCACCATGAGACGATATGTCGCGAAAATGCACCAGGTTCTTATCTCAAAGGTCAAGGTAACTACCTGGGATCAAGGTTAAAATTGGGACACTGTGTGATGTCCGCTATGTAAATCCTATATAAATGAGTGGATTTCTAAGTAACCAGGTACTAATGTTCATCACATTGAGGCGATGCTAATGACATATCGAGGGCTTGGTGCAAAACTATTCTAACTCCTTCATAAAGTGAAGGAGTTAGAATAGTTTTGCACCAAGCCCTCGATATGAAATGAGGCACATTGTAGCCACTTTAGAGACTAAAGCAACATCTATCAAATTCAGTAAGCAAACAAAGCAGACCCCGATTAGACGGCTAATATAGGAGCCGTCTGATCTGGGTCTTCTCTGTTAGCAAATGCACGACAAGAAAAGGCGTTAATATGAAGGAATGGATTAATTCTTCCCACCCATATGCGATATCCGCTTCAAATAATTTAAAACCAGATAAGACGTCTCATCGGGATCATAGCTGCTCGACACTGAATATTTCGCAGAAAGTATGGGTTTGTTTGTATCGAGTTTTATGCGGCGCTTTAACCCATTACCCCATAGGCTATTGTTAGATTTAACCTCTTTGAATAAATCTACCGAAAAGGAGCATTAACTAGAGAAAATGAAAAAATAGGACTTTGTAGTTCGAAACCATTGTGATAAATAGAGCATTTGCTCCTATAGGAGCAAATGCTCTATTTATCACAATGGTTTCACAAAGTGACTTTTACAAAGTCGTCAAAAGTCGTCAATATGAGGGAATGGGTTAACAGTGTTTCAGTTATATCGCGACGTCCAGCGAACTACAGGTGAAGGAAGACCCCAGATATTTTCCGTGCACAGAACAAGTTCAATTGATTCGTGTACAGGAGATCACTTGGGTAGAACTACTGACCTAACGCAAGTCAACCGGAAGGCTTCATCACATGATACGTCCAAAATAATGTCTCGGTCGGGATTCGAACCACAGTGATGAGAAATTTGTGGGGGCTCTGCAAACTATTGAGGTTTAAAGACCTTCCAGCGTTTTCCCCATACAGACCACTGTTAGTACATTTGCAAATAGAGTAGACCCGGACCAGACAACTCATGTAAGAGCTGTTTGATTAGTATGTTCTGTTTGATTATAATATAGATCTTTTTTCTGTCACAACGGATATTTCTGTTAAAGTGTAGCTATATGTATATATAAAGTTCATGAATTCTTAAATAAATGTTCATGGAAGAATGGTTTTGTCCTTTATTCCATAAATACCCCTTTATACGCATTTGCAAACAAGAGTAGACCAAGATCAGACGACATCTGCAGAAGCCGTCTGATCAAGGTCTGCTCTGTTTGCTTATATAATGTGGAAATGATAACAATGTATACAGTTTCTTATATGAATATTTATAGGGTAAAGCACTCAAGTTTATACGATAGGTAAACTATCATTCGCTTAAATATGCCTGCTTCGTCTTTTGAAACAAGGGCCACACAAATTTGTTTCGCCCATCAACAACAAATAAATCGCTATTGTTTCTGGCAATCGTTTTATCTGGGTCTACTTTGTTTGGAAATGTAGGAAAAGACGTTACTACAGTCCTGAAATGACAAAGGGAGACTACTAAACACAAACCATATTGTAAGAGTTGCTACGCTTATTAACTTAGCCTTGCAATGGGCGGATGCGTGAATATCTATACCAGCAGTTTGGATCCAGATGAGAGTCTGAGTAACTCGACATCCATCAGGATCCAAACTGTTTGACATCCTGATAATATTAAATAGACAAATTTTTAATGAGATATGTACATACAAGCTGAAAAGTCAAATATATTATAACACTATGCACCCTTTCCCTATAGGATTTTTCAATGCATTGAGAAATGATGACTCTCGAATCTCACACAGTACTAAACGCCTAAAATATTGTAAGAGTTGTCTCGCTTGTACTGCGAACCGTATTTTCGTTCACTTAGCCTGCAATGGGCGGATGAGTGAATACTTATGCCAGCAGTGTGGATCCAGATGAGACGCCGAGTAACTCGGCATCCATCAAGATCCAAACTGTTTGACATCCTGATAATATAAATAGATGAAATTTAATGAGATATGTACACACAAGCTGAAAAGTCAAATATATTATAACACTAAGCACCCTTTCCCTGTAGAATTTTCAAATGAGAAATGATGACTTGGGAATCTCACACGCCTGAAATATTATAAGAGTTGATTCGCTTATACTGCAAGCCGTATTCGTTCACTTAGCCTGCAATGGGTGGATGAGTGAATACTTATGCAAACAGTTTGGATCCAGATGCAGAATATGCATGAAAAGATCGCCGTTCAGAAATTTCACTACATGCGAATAATTCCTATAAGTGACACCCATTGCAGGCTAGCAATTCATTTTGTATAAATGAACGAATACGGCTTGCAGTACAAGCGAAGCATGCAATTACATTTTTATAACAATATTTTAGATGAGATTCACGATGTCATCATTTCTCATTTTAACATTCTACAGGGAAAGGGTGCTTAGTGTTATAGTATATTTGACTTTTCAGCTTGTGTGTACATTATGTCATTAAAATTCGTCTATTCAATATTATCAGGATGTCAAACAGTTTGGATCCTGATGGATGCCGAGTTACTCGGCGTCTCATCTGGATCCACACTGCTGGCATAAGTATTCACTCATCCGCCCATTGCAGGCTAAGTGAACGAAAATACGGTTTGCAGTACAAGCGAGACAACTCTTACAATATTTTAGGCGTTTAGTACTGTGTGAGATTCGCGAGTCATCATTTCTCAATGCATTGAAAAATCCTATAGGGAAAGGGTGCATAGTGTTATAATATATTTGACTTTTCAGCTTGTGTGTACATATCTCATTAAAATTTGTCTATTTAATATTATCAGGATGTCAAACAGTTTGGATCCTGATGGATGCCGAGTTATTTGGCGTCTCATGTGGATCCAAACTGTTGGAAATAGATATTCACGCGTCTGCCCATTGCAGGATAAGTGAAGAAGCGACGCAACTCTTACAATATATTTTGTGTTTAGTAGTCTCCCTTTGTCAATTATTTTACACCGTAGTTACGTCTTTTCTTACCTTTCCAAACAAAGTAGATCTAGATAAAATGACTTCTGGAGCCGTCGGATCAGGATCTATTCTGTTTGCAAAGGTAAAAATGTGCACAGATATAAAATGTTAAAACCCTGAAAGCTTTATAAGCATGGACCCAGATTTCATGAGCAAACAGGTCAGACTCTGACCAAACATCCCCTACAAAAGCGTGAAAATGCGTTTCTGCCATTAAGTCCAAATTTGTTTCATTAAAAGTTAAAACCAATTGCAGCTTAATACGGGCCAACAGTTTTACGCATATTTTCTCAATGTCTTCCGTTCTTCATGAAGAAACTGTCTGTTAATGTGCATGTATATGCATCAGGATATTGCCTTCGAGACATTTTACTACATGTAGACAATTCTTTAAAGTATCTATAACAGTGTAGCCCCTGATCAGATGACGCGCCTATGACGTGACAACTCATTTTGTTATATAGAGTGTTATATAGTCAATCTTTTATTTTTCGAATATTAATGTTAAAAATAATGCTACTATCAGTTTAACAGTAGCTCATGTCTTAACCCTTTCCCTGTTCTATATTTAGTCCAAATTTCAATACCTACTAAATATTCATGGGAAAATAGTTATAATGAAATATGGAAGGTGGAACATTATAGCCATTTTAGAAAGCAAAGAAACATATTTATCAAATTCCACTAGCAAACAGAGCAGACCCTGATCAGACGGCTCCTCTATGAGCCGTCTGATCTGGGTCTACTCTGTTTGCAAATATGTGAAAACACGTTTATATGAGGGAAAGGGTTAACCCTTTCGGTGCTTAATTTCTAATTGTTGTCTGCAATGCAATTTTGATAAATCATTCGGTAAAATAAAGAAAAAAGATAAATAAATGCAAAATTCAAAGGAATAAAGCACATATGTCCAACTTCTGTATTACGTTTGCCATGCATTTAAGCAACTGAGAATCAGATATATACTATTTCATACTCAAACAAAACTAGATACTGATCTGACAGCTCATACAGGGACCGCCTGCTCTGGGTCTGCTCTGTTTGCTAATGGAATTATATAAATCTGATTCTACAGTTTTTGCCTGACCAAAACAACAACAGCATGTGTTCATATCCCATTATAAAATATCAATTTTGTTAAACCATTCGGTAAAATAAGTAAATAAGATAAAACATGCAAATTTCAAAGGAATGAAGCACAGATATACAAAGTAGAGATTCTGACAAAAAAAGTGAAGTCCCTGATCAGATGCCGCCTTGAAAAAGTGGCGTCTGATCTGAGATTGCACTATTTGTCGTGGTGCATTTATGCGACATTGGCGGTGAAAGGGTTAAACCAAGTACAACCAAGTACAGCTTGTCTGTTTCGAAGAAAAGTCGAGTTATTGTGGTCACTGGGCCGTAGGCGTCGTTCGTCGTTGTCGTCGTCGTCGGCGTGCAAAAACTTTAATTTATCTCATTACTCGAAATATTATGAGAGGTATCAACATGAAACTTCATAGGTTAGTAGATCTCATTGAGGGGAAGGCCTCTACATAAGAACCAGAACTCTTGGTTTTAAAAAAATTGGAGTTATGGCCCTTTATCGTTTCATTTTTTTTTAATTTAGCTGGACAAGCACCTAATTAGACGAGCGTTGACGCCGCATGCGGATCTTGTTTGTACATGTAACAGAAACAGTAAGAACAGTAAAAACATTCCATGTAAAACATCTCTATAACGACCACTAAATTGTGTTAATTAGTTGGTGTGTATGGCAGGTGGCTGCTTAAAGCAAGGTGAAAGCAAAACAGAACGCTCCTATAGGAGCGTTCTGTTTTACTTTCACCTTGCTTTAAGCCGCCTAGGAGCGTTCTGTTTTGCTTTCACATTGCTTTAAGCAGCCACCTGCCTTTTACACAAAATATTTGATGTAATTTAGTGGTCGTTATAGAGAGGTTTTACTGTATATGTATTGTTTAGATTGTTTAACCCTTCACATGCTGAAAGAAATCTGCTACAGATCTGATACAATTTACTCACGTCCGATTCATTCAAAATTTTCAGAAACTATGGACCAAGTGTCAAAAAAATTGAATCATAATAATTAGGCGAGTTACTCGGCATTTCACCTGGACCCAAGCTGTTTACAAATGTCAATCAGGTCGCACTGAACATGAGAAGGGTTTACTTCTAACCTGTGCAGTTAAACCCCTTTAACGCGACCACCTGAAAGAGGTATACTTCTGGGTGGTAGACGCAGGTGGTAGCTTAATGCAGAACAAAAGTAATGCAGAAAGCTCCAAGAGGAGCTTTCTGCAATACTTTTGTCCTGCATTAAGCAACCACCTGCTTATAACGACACCAATGTTTATTCATTTAAGTGGTCACATTAGAGGGGTTTTACTGTATACACATTTATAATAACCGTTTGCAATTGTTTTATCGAACCAAGAACCGCCGAGCAACTCGGTGTTTCATCAGTATCCAAACTATTCACACGCTGAACGTTTCTTTGAAAAGAAAAGGAGGGAACATATTCAGCCGGTGAGAATTTGCTCAGCAAAGTTAAATAAAGAAAGACTTGTATGTATCTGCACCTAGGTATCTTAATCAGCTTTCTCCCAACTTGTGTACATGCAATGCATTACTACCAACTAAGCTGGGCATTCTCTAGTAAAACCGAAGACGGACAAAAACATTTGAACTCTCCATGAATGATCACAAAGTCATACTGAAATTCATACACAACCCAGGTGCGGATCCAGGATTTCAGATTAAGGGGGTGGGGGGTGGGGGCGTAGAAGTTTTTTTGGAGGGGGCGTGAATTTTTATGTTTGATGACATAAACAAATAGTGTGTTTGTAATACATGTTGAGCGTTCTGTTTTACTTTCACCTTGCTTTAAGCAACCACCTGCTCTAAATACCAACTAATTAACACAATTTAGTGGTCGTTATAGAGATGTTTTACTGTATATGGATATAAAATATTACTAAAAAATGTTTTGGCAATTTTAGGGGGCGTACGCCGGCTCCGCCCCTCTAAATCCGCGCCTGTGGACAAACAGTGCAGACCCAGATCAGACGGTTCCTACGGGGGCTGTGTAATCTTGGTCTACATGTACATGTACTCTGTTTGTAAATGTGACTATCAGGCAAAGGGTTAAATGCAACATCAAATTGATCACTGCACGTGCTGCATGTGCTGAAGTTACATACAGAGTGGTAGATTATCTAGCGTGAATACAAGGTAAACTATTATCTCCCTTGCTTTTGTTATTAGTCACTCATCCGTGGAAAAAGTTTGCCTTCCATGCTATTGTTCTATCGACAGACAACCTCCCATTGATCTTGTTCTAGTTGTCTCGTTTGATACGAATTTTCAACACTAAATGAAAATAATATCAACCGAAAGAATCGTTTGTCATTTAGCCGTTTATTTATTTCAGTATGTAGACACAATGTATTTGATAATATGATTATACATACATACATGAATCTAGATATCAAAAATGAGCATAGGAAAAACTGAATTGAAAATATTATGTTCGAATGTCTGAAGTAAGATTATACTCAAACATATCATCATCATAATCTTTCTTTTCTTCTTCTTCAACTTCTTCTGTTTCTTCTTCTTCTCCTTATGAAGATGACGACGACGACGGTGGCGAGGACGATGATGATGATGATGATGATGATGATGATGATGATGATGATTATAATAATAATTATCATAACAATTTATGATATACATTTTTTTCCTTCTTGTAAAGTACGAATGCTCTTCTTTGGCATTACCAGAGACCTATAGGTCTCTGACATTACATATCAATTTACGAAATATATCTGAATAATATAATAATTATATTATATAATATTTATCATTATCATGTATTATGCAATATTTATTATTTTCATTATTATTACTACTGTTATTATTCTTATCATTATTATTAGATCTATAATTAAGATATACAGTAAAATCTCGATTATTCGAATTTTCTGCATAGAATAATTTATATCCTTTTATGCAGGTGGCTGCTTAATGCATGGTGAAAGTCATGCAGAAAGCTCCTGTTCTGCGTGACTTTCGCCATGCATAAGCTGCCACCTGACTTAAAAACCGATAATAAAACGCATTTTAGTGTTCGAATAATCGAGGTTTTACTGTATTTCAAAAATTGATATTTATGGTCAAAGGGAGAGCATTTGTACTTTAGGAAGGATTGTAAGAGTTGTTTCCCTTAACCCTTTCACCGCCAATTTCGCAAAAATGCACAACGACAAATAGTGCCGTCTCAGATCAGACGGCAGCTTTTTTAAGGCGGCGTCTGATCAGGGACGTTACTTTTTGTCTCAAATCTATTTCTATGTCTGTGCTTTATTCCTCTGAAATTTGCATTTACTTATCTCATTTCCTTATGTTAACATATGATTTAACAAAATTGGATTGCAGACGACAATAGAGGGTTAATACACGTTTTTTCGGGCAATAACATCTGCAGTGTCCCGAGAGACTGTTGTTGGCCCGAGCCCGAAGGGCGAGGGCAACAACATTCCCGAGGGACACTGCAGATGTTATTGCCCGAAAACAAACGTGTATTAACGCTATTCTTGCATAAAACCCATTTCTGCTTTCCTGTATCAATTTAATTCTTCCAATTACAAGCAAAACTATACACTTCTTTGACACTTCGTTCGATTTATGCTGTCTCCGGGCCACTGTTTTCTTTCTGACATCATGTCATGATTATAACAAATACCGTTTACACGGAATTTCATTTCATTCAATATCTCTATCACTAAAAACAGTTCATTGTCGGTGCTCCTGAAATTGTACTCGCAGCGTTCACCTAGCTTAGGCCAAAACGCTATAGCATCCACGTCCATTGTTTACCTTAGGCCCCGAATAGGTATAAATAAAACCGGTCAACAACAGCGCGTGAGCACGAGAATTGCCTTGTTAATACATGGTCTATCGGGACTAAAACAACACGTTTTGTGCAAGAATTAGAAATTTGGCGTCGATTGGGTTAAATCACAGGTAAACGAAATAGATGAAGTACTATTATTGTTATTTGTATTAGTATTTATTATTATTATTATCAAGATTAAGATATATTAACTTAAAAAATTATTTAAAAATAAATAAAGTATAATTATTATAAACAATACTTTCACACAGAGCAATGTAAGATTCCATTTACCGTTTATGGTCAAAGGGAAGCAACTCTGACAATCTTTCCGTATAGTCAAGTACGAATTCTCTCCCTTTGACCATTAATATCGGTTTACGAAATAGTTTATTTTACTGTTCTGATTATGATGATGATAATAATGATAATAATAATAGTAGTAGTAGTAGCAGTAGTAGTGGTGGTGGTGGTGGTAGTAGTAGTAGTAGTAGTAGTAGTGGTAGTAATTAGTAGTTGTAATAGTAATAGTGGTAGTGGTAGTAGTAGCAGCAGTAGCAGTAGCAGTAGCAGTAGCAGCAGCAGCAGCAACAGCAGCAGTAGTAGTAGTAGTAGTAGTAGTAGTAGTAGTAGTAGTACGTAGTAATAGTAGTAGTAGTAGTAGTAGTAGTAGTAGTAGTAGTAGTAGTAGTAGTAGTAGTAGTAGTAGTAGTAGTAGTAGTAGTAGTAGGTAGTAATAGTAGTGGTAATGCTTTATAATTTCAAAACAGAAATTCGTGCGATTTGTTATTAAATTTAATAAACCGCGCATTGCATCATATTTCAAGCCAAGTACAGTAAAACCACTCTATAACGGCCACTAAATTACATCAAGCATTCTGTGTTAAAGGCTCCTATAGGAGCGTTCTGTTTTACTTTCACCTTGCTTAAAGCAGACACCTGCCCTAAATACCAACTAATTAACACAATTTAGTGTCCGTTATAGAGAGGTTTTACTGTATTGGTGTATATTTTTATTTTGGTGTTTTGCTTGGCAACATTGAACTTATACTTTAAAACGAAATAAATCAAAGTGCTGAAGGTACTGGTGCTCATCTATTATAAACATTCTGTTTTGTGCTTATTGGTTTATCACATTAACCCTTTCCCTCATATAAACGTGTTTTCTCGCATTTTCAAACAGAGTACCCCAGATCAGACGGCTCATAGAGGAGCCGTCTGATCAGGGTATGCTCTGTTTGCTATTATAATTTGATAGATCCGTTTCTTTGCCTTCTAAAATGTCTACAATGTTCGACCTTCCATATTTCTTTGTAACTATTTTGCTAATGAATATTCAGTAGGTATTGAAATTTGGAATAAACATAGAACAGGGAAAGGGTTAAAGAAAGATGATAGCTGTTCAACAGCACCCATTCCTTTATTATTAGTTAACAGAGCAAGATAAAATGTTTTTAAACATGTAGGGTTCTTTCTGCTCTTTCTGAGTATAAATACATGAACATACAAACTATTCATTAACATAATATACTGAAATATTCATAAAGTCTGCTTACAATTCACATAATAAAAAGTGAAAGGCAGATAATTTCACTACCATGTGTTTCCATCAATTTTCAAACTTGATATTTTATGCTTTCCTGAAGAGCATAATTA